>JASDQU010504297.1:54833-86474 GCA_032191745.1 Picea mariana | reverse complement strand
TCAACGGAGGATCTACTTCAACCTTCGGTAAAAAAGGTTAGTTCATTTTTCCGGTGCTTGTCTGAGAAAAGGGGTTGAGATTTCGGGTAGAAGGTTAAGTCTTGAGGGTCATGATCTGCGTATAAGCTTAGAGCCCTAGCTTATTGGTCCGTAGGGTAAAATACCCAACAACACTCATGTCTTCAGGGACATAGGCTTGGCGTCTCTGATTTATTTCTGTACAAGATTGAGTCTAAATGACTAAGACATGAGAGTCATGTGGAAAATGAAACTCTGAACATTGTGGGTGAGGGCATTGTTCATTGGCAGTACAATTTGGCGGTGGTAGATTTGTTCTTGGATTGTGGTTAGCATGTTCAAATTGAGCTCTTTCCTCTTCTTTGAATGCAAAGAGTGTAGAGAGAGTAATGAATTCTCCACAGTCAAAACATTTTACTATGAAAGGAACATGACCGACATTGTTTGCTAGAGAATGAAGTGAGGCATGTAAGCAAAAAGATGGAGTAGATGATGAAGAGGCTAAAAAATTCTTTTTGGAAAAGTTTCTCTGAGGAAAAGAGATTACTGCAAAAGAGGCAGTTTCTTTTATTTGGGCTGAAGTAATAGCTCTTGGGATTGGTGCTTTTGGAGTATCAATGACCCAATCAGTAGGGAAATATAGATTTTCCCATTTTATAAGTTGGTGTTCCATTTTTTGATTTAGAGGGTCTGTTAGCACCAATGTACTAGACTGAGAGGTCTTACTAGGGGTATGTAGGACTGCTGGGAAAAGAGTATTGTTGTGTCTGAAACATCCCCTAGTCTGGATTGATATATTGGTTCTGGTTAGACACATATCAAATCCAGTTGTTCTTATTTGGAGTTTTAGAATGTTTCCAATATTTTCATCAAAGGTGTAAGCAGAAAAGTTTGGATAAGAGTCAAAATATACAGGTTCGTCTGAGAGGGGGGCAACAATTCCACCGATTAATGAATCAGTAAATTTATTATGAGTCATATCCCTTACTATTCATAAAACATATGCATCTATTCCTTTGTGTACAACTGGGCTGATCCCAACTCTGATGCAACCAAAATGAAGATAATTTGTTCTATATTTCTTGGCTTCATTCTGGATCTCTTTGGTATTTATCATTGAAATGGTTTGGCTAACATCACTGTTTTGTTGTATTCTTCTTACAGATTCTTTAACAATTACCCCCTATTTCTCCCAACCAAGTATATCAAGATCTGAGTATGTTTCATCTCAAGGTTGTGTCTAGGGAGGAATCATTTCAGAGATAAGACTCGATATGACTTTCGACCCTACATGTCGACCACTATATATTTCTTTATGGATTCGGCGGTAGAGATCGTGCAAGATCCTCTGACAAAATCAAAGCCTTTATTTCATATCAACTAAAAGTAAATTAAACAGTATGTCTGAAGGGGTAGTTGTGCAAGATTCCCCGATCAGAGGACAGACAAAACATGACATAAAGAATAGAATCTTGGAAATGCGGGTCAAACCACGCCAAAAGTCGGAGAAGTGCTCCGAGTTTCCAAGATATCTCAATATTACAAAAGAATAGAAATAATTACAAAGTGGATGTTGATTATGGTAACCCACGGAACCCGAACGGCACCACTGTCGACCATTTAGACATGAATCATCAATATCGGTCATCTTCAATATGCATAGAGAATCTTTCAGGATAGTGTAGCGTATCCCAAGATTTGGTGTAGATTTTTCTTGCAATGAAAGGTTGATTATTCATGATTTGAACAATTGTCTTTACCTTTACTGCCCATTGAAAATGTTTTAATATGAATAGGCATAGTAACTCTCCTTCATTCGACCCAAATTCAAAAAGATTTTGGAGGGATTGTAAAGGTGATACATAATTTAGGATATGGGGATCAATGGATCCTTTGTTTAGTCCGAAATATTTCCACGAATCTGCAAGCCATAATGGTGGTCTTCCGGAGGTAGCATTATTGACATTAACAAATTTGACCATAGTAACAAATCTTCTTGTTAGATGAAATCCCACCACATTTGTTTATAGGCATGATAATTTATATCTGTTTCTGGAAAGCTTATGCAAGGATTTGTTTTTGGCGAATGAAATAGCAATCTTGGTTTGTGAAGACAAAAATACAGCTGGCTATTTCCAATATTATCCCTGATATCCCAAATAAGATCAATATCATGAAATGTATAATTTAAGGCCTCTTGTGCTTCGATTTCTCTTGTAGTAGCTCTAGAAATTATTGGGGCAAGGACATTTGGAATTCTCCTTCCTCTCACTTCTGGAACCAAGTTTGAGTATGAAAGTTGTGTAGTCTGAGAAAGAATTTTTTTACTCCTTAGTTCCCAATGAGGTGCCCACTCTGCTTCATATGTTTCCCAACTTAAGGAATCATGTATATTTACTAAAGTTTCTGTACCATTTCTAAGATGTACATAAATTATTAAACAAAGATTTTGGAGATGCTCTCTGCTTAAGAAATCTGGAATAGAGTTTTCAGTCCCTTTGATATGTTCAATGGTAAAGTCGAAATTGCTAAATAAAGCCTTCCATCTAGAAAACTTAGAATCTCCTGGGGACATTAAATCTTTATTAAGAACTTTGTTCATGGCAACAACATCCGTTCTTAAAAAAAACTTTTTATAGATCAAATAAATTTCAAATTTTTGAATGGCATTTAATGCGGTTTTGAATTCTTTATCTAGTGCAGAATAGTTCTTTTCTGTCGCCTGCCAAAGTCTAGAAGCAAACTGAATAATCTCCTCTTTTCTTATATCATTTTTATTTATGACTTGTTTGAGAACTTCTCCCCAACCAATATTACTTGCATCTGTTTCAACTATCTTAGGGAGATCATCATCAGAAATGTAGAGAATAGGAAGATTTTTGGTTTTAGCTTTGATATTCTTTACTGTTTGTGTGTGAGCTTTAGTCCAAGGACTTGGGTCCTTCTTTAATCTATCATTTAAGAGTTTTCTATCTTGGGCACATTTTTTTATAAAAATGGCTGATATAATTCAAACTTTCCGAGAATCTCTGTAGCTGAGTTTTGTCAATAATCTTATCAGGAAACTTGTCTGCAAATTCTACAACATGGGTCTGTAGAGTTAGTTTCCCATTATTGATTGTATGGCCTAGATATTTGATTTCAGTCTTGAATATCTCAATCTTTTTCTTGGAGAAAAATAGACCTGCCTGTTTGATTATTTGTAAAAATTTCCTCATATGCTTAAAATGCTCGTCAACTGATGAGGAAAAAACAAGAATATCATCAATATAAACAATAAGCCAATCAAAATATGGCTTAAGAGCGTCATCCATTACCCTCTGAAATTTTGATGGTGCATTGTTCAGACCAAAGGGAATTACATTCCATTCACAATGTGCGTCAGGGACATTGAAAGTTGTTTTGAACTTATCCTCTTCTTTAATAGTGACTTGCCAGAATCCTGATTTTAGATCAAATTTTGAAAATATCTTTGCTCCAGCAATTCTGGTAACCAGGTTGCTTTTGTTAGGGATTGGATATGTATCATCAGCTAAGACTTTATTTAAGGACTTATAATTCACAACTAGACGATGAATGCCTCTTATCTGTTCAGAGTGTTTAATAACATAGAAACCATAACAATTCCATGGACTAGTAGATTCTCTGATTAGTTCTTTACTAAGTAAGCCCTTTATTTCTTCTGCACATAATCTTTGATACTCTGCATTCATGGTAATAGCCCTACTTTTGCATGGTTTCCCTTGATATTCTTCTTTATAGGGAAGAGAAACTTCATGTTTCTTTTGTTTCCAGAAAGCTGCAGGTTTTTTTGAACAAACTGTATCAATAAATTCCTATTTTAACAGAAGAATCTTCTGTTGAACTGCTTCTTTACCAAGTTGTTCTTTTATTCTTACCCCGGATTGGAATTCTTTTAGTTCTTCTATCTTTAAGGTTTTGCTTCAGATCATTTGGATCATATCAGAAGTCCTTGGGGTAGATACAGAGGGAAGTTTTATGATAACTTTTCCCTTTTGAGAAGGAATACTGATAAAATATCCTGGCTTGTCTTTTGTCACCATTGTGGACCCATGTGGAGACACAGCTACAAGAAAAGGGGTACCAAGGATGCAAGAAATAGGAATGTCTGCCAGGAAGAATTTTAATTTCAGACAATAGTCTTGGAAGCATAGAATGGCTTCCGGAATCTGAAAAGATATCTCATTTGGGATATTTCCCAGACCAACAACAATTACTTGGGTTTTTTTCCATAAAGATACAGGAATTATTTCTTTATGTAACAGGTTTAGATCAGATCTTGTATCTATTAGAGTCTTCAAACGAAAATGATTTCCTTGTATTTTTAAATCAATAAGGACATGATATTTCTGATGCTCAATCTGGAGAATTTGGTCGTTTTGTTCTTTTTCCTATTCTGTATTATTCTTTTGGATTTTGATAGATTTTTTTAATCTACCTATCTCTTTTCCAATATCTGATATAGAAAGAGTCTGAACAGGACATCATATAGGTTTTGCCTTTTGAAGAGTTAGGATTTTTGGACAATTTTTTGAAAATTTTGTTTTCTGAAGTCTCCATTCATAAAAGGAAATGAATACTTCTTCAGAATCCATAAACCTCTTCCATTGTAAGGCCAGATCTATCTTTTCTTTATTTGAAGTTCTTCTGGCAAAATAATCTGCTTTTGGATGAGTGAATAAATCCCAATTCAACATTTCTTTCATCCAATCAGTTCTGACTGTGTCTTTACTGCATCCTTTCAATAGTAAAAGGAATTTTTGGATTTCTGGGATGGAAGGTTTTCTCATGTCTTCAGGGACATAGACTTGGCGTCTCTGATTTATTTCTGTACAAGATTGAGTCTGAATGACTAAGATATGAGAGTCATGTGGAAAAGGAAAATCTGAACATTGTGGGTGAGGGCATTGTTCCTTGGCAGTAGAATTTGGGGGTGGTAGATTTGTTCTTGGATTGTGGTTAGCATGTTCAAATTGAACTCTTTCCTCTTCTCTATGAGAATGACACAAAGCTTCAAATAGGAGGGAAGCTTAGAAGACTTGGACTAACACTCAAACTCTCTATGAAAGTTCCTCCTCAAGAATGAACTCTTATCCTCCTTATATACAAAATTTTGGAGGAAGGAATCATTTTGAAGATAAGACTTGATATGACTTTTGACCCTACATGTCGACCACTATATTTTTCTTTATGGATTCGGCGGTAGAGATCGTGCAAGATCCTCCGACCAAATCAAAGCTTTTATTTCATATCAACCGAAAGTAAATTAAACAGTAAGTAAGATGGGGTAGTCGTGCAAGATTCCCCGATCAGAGGACAGACAAAACATGACGTAAAGAAGAGAATCTTGGAAATGCGGGTCAAACCATGCCAAAAGTCGGAGAAGTGCTCCGAGTTTCCAAGATATCTCATTATTACAAAATGATAGAAATAATTACAAAGTGGATGTTGATTATGGTAACCCACGGAACCTGAATGGCACCACTGTCGACCATTTAGACATGAATCATCAATATCAATCATCTTCAATATGCATAGATAATCTTTCAGGATAGTGTAGCGTATCCCAAGATTTGGTGTAGATTTTTCTTGCAATGAAAGGCTGATTATTCATGATTTGAACAATTGTCTTTACCTTTACTGCCCATTGAAAATTATTTAATATGAATAGGCATAGTAACTCTCCTTCATTCGGCCCAAATTCAAAATGATTTTGGAGGGATTGTAAAGGAGATACATAATTTAGGATATGGGGATCAATGGCTCCTTTGTTCAGTCCAAAATTTTTCCACCAATCTACAAGCCATAATGGTGGTCTTCCAGAGGTAGCAGTATTGACATTACCAAATTTGACCAGAGTAACAAAATCTTCTTATTGGATGAAATCCCAACACATTTGTTTATAGGCATGATAATTTATATTTGTTTCTGGAAAGCTTATGCTAGGATTTATTTTTGGCCAATGAAATAAAAATCTTGGTCTGTGAAGACAAAAATACTGCTGGCTATTTCCAATATTATCCGTGATATCCCAAATAAGATCAATATCATGAAATGTATAATTTAAGGCCTCTTGTGCTTCGACTGCTCTTGTAGTAGCTCTAGAAATTACTGGGGCAAGGACATTTGGAATTCTCCTTCCTCTCACTTCTGGAACCAAGTTTGAGTATGAAAGTTGTGTAGTCTGAGAAAGAATTTTTGTAATCCTTAGTTCCCAATGAGGTGCCCACTCTGCTTCATATGTTTCCCAACATAGGGAATCAGGTATATTTACTAAAGTTTATGTACCATTTCTAAGATGTACAAAAATTATTAAACAAAGATTTTAGAGATGCTCTCTGCTTAAGAAATCTGGAATAGAGTTTTCAGTCCCTTTGATATGTTCAATGGTAAAGTCGAAATTGCTAAATAAAGCCCGCCATCTAGCAAAATTAGAATCTCCTGGGGACTTTAAATCTTTATTAAGAAATTTGTTCATGGTAGCAGCATTTGTTCTTAATAAAAACTTTTTATAGATCAAATAAATTTCAAATTTTTGAATGGCATTTAATGCGGCTTTGATTTCGTTATCTAGTGCAGAATAGTTCTTTTCTGCCCCCTTCCAAAGTCCAGAAGCAAACTGAATAATCTCCTCTTTTCTTCTATCATTTTTTATTTCTGACTTGTTTGAGAACTTCTCCCCAACCAATATTACTTGCATCTGTTTCAACTATCTTAGGGAGATCATCATCAGAAATGTAGAGAATAAGAAGATTTTTGGTCTTAGCTTTGATATTCTTTACTGCTTGTGTGTAAGCTTTTGTCCAAGGACTTGGGTCCTTCTTTAATCTATCATTTAAGAGTTTTCTATCTTGGGCACATTTTTTATAAAAATCACTGATATAATTCAAAATTCCCAAGAATCTCTGTAGCTGAGTTTTGTCAATAATCTTATCAGGAAACTTGTCTTCAAATTCTACAGCATGGGTCTGTAGAGTTAGTTTCCCATTATTGATTCTATGGCCTAGATATTTGATTTCAGTTTTGAATAACTCAAGCTTTTTCTTGGAGAAAACTAGATCTGCTTGTTTGATTATTTGTAAAAATTTCCTTAGATGCTTAAAATGCTTGTCAACTGATGAGGAAAAAACAAGGATATCATCAATATAAACAATAAGCCAATCAAAATATGGCTTAAGAGCGTCATCCATTACCCTCTGAAATTTTGATGGTGCATTTTTTAGACCAAAGGGAATTACATTCCATTCATAATTGACGTCAGGGACATTGAAAGTTGTTTTGAACTTATCCTCTTCTTTAATAGCGACTTACCAGAATCCTGATTTTAGATCAAATTTTGAAAAATATCTTTGCTCCAACAATTCTGGTAACCATGCTTCTTTTGTTAGGGATTGAATATGTATCATCAGCTAAGACTTTATTTAAGGGCTTATAATTCACAACTAGTCGAGGAATGTCTCTTATCTGTTCAGAGTGTTTATTAACATAGAAACAATAGCAATTCCATAGACTAGTGGATTCTCTGATTAGTTCTTTACTAAGTAAGCCCTTTATTTATTTTGCACATAATATTTGATACTCCGCATTCATGGGAATAGCCCTACTTTTGCATGGTTTCCCTTGATATTCTTCTTTATAGGGAAGAGAAACTTCATGTTTCTTTTGTTTCCAGAAAGCTGTAGGGTTTTCTGAACAAACTGTATCAATAAATTCCTGTTTTAACAGAAGAATCTTTTGTTGAACTACTTCTTTACCAAGTTGTTCTTTTATCCTTACCCCGGATGGGAATTCTTTTAGTTCTTCTATCTTTAAGGTTTTTCTTCGGATCATTTGGACCATATTAGAAGTCCTTGGGGTAGAGACAAAGGGAAGTTTTATGATAACTTTTCCCTTTTGAGAAGGAATACTGATAAAATATCCTGGCTTGTGTTTTGTCACCATTGTGGACCCATGTGGAGACACAGCTGCAAGAAAAGGGGTACCAAGGATGCAAACAATAGGAATGCCTGCTAGGAAGAATTTTAATTTCAGACAATAGTCTTGGAAGCATAGAATGGCTTCCAGAATCTGAAAAGAGATACAAAATTTAAAATATGGGGATCAATAGCTCCTTTGTTCAGGCCAAAATCCTTCCACCAATTTGCAAGCCATAATGGTGGCCTTCCTGAAGTTGTTGTGTTGACATTCCCAAATTTAATTAAAGTAACAAAATTTTCTTGCTGAATAAAATCCCACCACATTTCTTTGTAAGTTGTATAATTTATATCAGTCTCTAGAAAACTGATATTGGGATTTCTCTCTGGCCAATGATATAACAATCTTGGTCTATGAAGACAAAAATACTGCTGGTTATTTCCAATATTATCCCGGATGTCCCAGATGAGATCAATATCATGGAATGTGTAATTTAAAGCCTCTTCTGCTTCAATTGCTTTTGCAGTGGCTCTTGAAATTACTGAAGCTAGGACATTTGGAATTCTTCTTCCTCTGACTTCTGGTACCAAGTTTGAGTAGGCTAACTGTGTAGTTTGAGAAAGGAGTTTTGTGCTCCTTAGTCCCCAATGAGGTTCCCATTTTGCCTCATATGTTTCCCATCTTAAATAATCAGGTATATTGACCAGAGTTTCTGTGCCATTTCTAAGATGTACAGAAATTATAAGACAAAGATTTTGAAGATGCTCTCTTCTTAAAAAATCTTGTTTAGAATTATTAGTCCCTTTGATCTGCTCAATTGAAAAATCAAAATTGCTAAATAAGGCCTTCCATCTAGCAAACTTAGAATCTCCTGGGGACTTTATATCTTTGTTGAAAACCTTATTCATAGCAGCGACATATGTTCTTAAAAGGAATCTTTTATAAACTAAATAAATTTCAAATTTTTGGATGGCATTTAAAGAAACTTTGATTTCTTTATCTAGAGATGAATAGTTCTTTTCTGCTGCTTGCCATAATCCAGAAGAAAACCGAATGATTTCTTCTTTTTTCTTACCATCTTCATTTCTTACTTGTTTGAGTACTGCTCCCCAACCAATATTGCTTGCATCTGTTTCAACTATCTTGAGGAGATCATCATCAGAAACGTAGAGAATAGGAAGATTTTTGGTTTTAGCCTTTATGTTTCTTACTGCTTGTGTGTGAGCTTCTGTCCAAGGACTTGGGTCCTTCTTTAATCTGTCATTTAAGAGTTTTCTATCTTGGTCACATTGTTTATAAAAATGGCTGATATAATTCAAACTTCCCAAGAATCTCTGTAACTGGGTTTTCTCAAGAATCTTATCAGGGAACTTGTCTGCAAATTCTACAGCATGGGTCTGTAGAGTTAGTTTCCCATTATTGATTGTATGTCCTAGATATTTGATTTCAGTCTTGAATAGCTCGAGCTTTTTCTTGGAAAGACTAGGCCTGTTTGTTTGATTATTTGTAAAAATTTCCTCAAATGTTTAAAATGCTGGTCAACTGATGAGGAAAATACAAGTATATCATAAATGTAAACAATAAGCCAATCAAAATATGGCTTAAGGGTGTCATCCATTACCCTCTAAAATTTTGAAGGTGCATTTTTCAGACCAAAGGGCATTACATTCCATTCGTAATGTCCAGTAGGGACATTGAAAGTTGTTTTGAACTTATCCTCTTCTTTAATAGCAACTTGCCAAAATCCTGATTTTAGGTCAAACTTTGAAAATATCTTTGCTTCGGAAATTCTGGTTACCAGGCTGCTTTTGTTAGGGATTGGATATGTATCATCAGCTAATACTTTATTTAAGGGCTTATAATTCACAACTAGTCGAGGAATGCCTCTTATCTGTTCAGAGTGTTTATTAACATAGAAGCCATAGCAATTCCACGGACTAGTGGATTCTCTGATTAATTCTTTACTAAGTAGGCCCTTTATTTCTTCTGCACATAATTTTTGGTACTCTGCATTCATGGGGATAGCCCTAATTTTGCATGGTTTCCCTTGATATTCTTCTTTATAAGGAAGAGAAACCTCATGTTTCTTTTGTCTCCAGAAGGCTGTAGGGTTTTTTGAACAGACTGTATCAATAAACTCTAGTTTTAGTAGAAGAATCTTTTGTTGTACTGCTTCTTTACCAAGCTGTTCTTTTATTCTTACCCCTTATTCGAATTCTTTTAATTCTTCTATCTTTAGGCTTTTGCTTCTAATCATTTGAACCATATCAGAAGTCCTTGGGGTAGAGACAAAGGGAAGTTTTATGATAACTTTTCCCTTTTGAGAAGATATACTAATGAAATATCCTAGCTTGTCTTTTGTCACTATTATGGATCCATGTGGAGACACAGCTGCAAGAAAAGGGGTACTGAGGATGCAGACAATAGGAATGTTTGCCAGGAAGAATTTCAACTTTAGACAATAATCTTGGAAGCACAGAACAGCTTCTGAAATCTGAAAGGAGATCTCATTTGGGATATTTCCCAAACCAACAACTAGTGCTTGAGCCTTTTTCCATAGAGATACAAGAATGATATCTTTATGTAGCAGGTTTAGGTCAGATCTTGTATTTGTTAAAGTCTTCAGACGAAAAAGATTTCCTTGTATGTTTAGATAAATCAGGACATGATATTTCTGATGCTCCACTTGGAAGATTTGGTATTTTTGTTCTTTCTCATGTTCTGTACTGTCCTTTTGGGTTTTGATAGATTTCTTTAATCTACCTATCTCTTTTCCAATATCTGAAATGGAAAGAGTTTGAACAGGACATCATATAGGATTTGCCTTTTGTGGAGTTAGGATCTTTGAACAAATTGTTGAGAATTTTGTTCTTTGAAGTCTCCATTCATAAAAGGAAATGAATACTTCTTCAGAATCCATAAAATTTTTCCATTGCAAGGCTAAATCTATCTTTTCTTTGTTTGAATTATTTCTGGCAAAAGAATCTGCTTTTGGATGAGTGAATAAATCCCAGTTTAACATTTCTTTCATCCAATCAGTTTTGATTATAGCTTTATTGCATCCTTTCAGAAGTGAGATAATTTTTTGGATTTCTGGGATAGAGGGTTTTCTCATATCTTCTGGAACATAGGCTTGACGTCTCTGATTTATTTCCATACAGGACTGAGATTGAATGACTAAGACATGAGAATCATGTGGAAAAGGAAAATCTATACATTGAGGATGAAGACATTGTTCTTTGGCAGTAGATTTTGGTGGTGGTAAATTTGTTTATGGATTGTGGTTAGCATGCTCAAACTGAACTCTTTCTTCTTCTTTAAATGCAGAGAGTGTGGATAAAGTAATGAGTTCTCCACAATCAAAACATTTTACTGCAAAAGGAACATGGCCAACTTTATTAGCTAGAGAATGAAGTGAGGCATGTAAAGAAAAGGATGGAGTGGAAGAGGAAGAAGTCAAAGACTTTTGTTTGGAAAGGTTTCTCTGGGGAAAAGAGATTACTGTTGAAGATGCAGTTTCTTTAATTTGGGCTGAAGTAATAGCCCTTGGAACTGGTGCTTTTGGAGTATCAATAAACCAGTCAGTAGGAAAAGAGAGATTTTCCCATTTTATGAGTTGATGTTCCATTTTTTGGTTCAATGGGTCTGTTAGCACCAGTGTACTAGATTGGGATGTTTTACTAGGGGTATGTAAGACTGTTGGGAAAAGAGTATTGGTATGTCTGAAACATCCCCTAGTATGTATTGATATATTGGTTCTGGTTGGACACATATCAAATCCAATTGTTCTTATTTGGAGTTTTATAATGTCTCCAATATTTTCATCAAAGGTGTAAGCAGAAAAGTTTGGATAGCAGTCAAAATATACAGGTCCGTTTGAGAGGGGGGAAACAATTCCACCGATCAAGGAATCAGTAAATTTATTATGAGTCATATCCCTTACTATGCATAAAACATATGCATCTATTCCTTTGTGTACAAGTGGGCTGATCCCAACTCTGATGCAACCAAAATGAAGATAATTTGTTCTATATTTCTTGGCTTCATTCTGGATCTCTTTGGTATTTATCAGTGAAATGGTTTGGATAACATCACTATTTTGTTGTATTCTGCTTACAGATTTTTTAACAATTACCTTAGGCACTGCCTTGAGATGAAACATACTCAGATATTGATATACTTGGCTGGGAGAAATAGGGGGTAATTTCCAAGCCGCTTGGGGCTGCGTTTCAATTTATTCTATACTAGCATGGTTGATACTTTGAGATCTATTATATGCAAACATAGATTCTAAACTATTTACAGAGTCTGTTTCAGAAGTACTTTGATCTTCATCATTCTTAATTTCTCTGAAAGAGACTGAAGGAAAATCCATAGTAGTAGAGATTACTATGACTGCACAGAAAAGCAGGGCATTTAGTCTTGTGTCTTCCCTAAGGAAGATTGGACAGACTCTTGGCCGACTGCTCAGGCAGAGACTAGTAACTCGTTCTCGAAGTCACAGTAGTGGAAATCCTGCCTTTAAATGACCTGAGACTACTGATACGGTTTCAAAAGTGTGTCGCAAGAGTGGAAACCCTGCCTTTAAAGGGCTCGAGACTCTTGATACGACATTGGATTCTTAGACCACACACATAGAATATATAACACACAGAAAACAGAGCGAATAGCTTTTATCAGAATGAAGTTCTGATATCATAACCGGCTCGAAATGAAGTTCTTTGGCTCTGATACCATTTGTAAGTTGCTTGCTACACAGCTTTTCAATGGCTTCCTCCAACAGAGAATGAGGCTTGACGATTGTTTTGTCTCATGCGCTGCTCCCTTCTGTCATCTGGCCTTCTGCTTCTTGCTACTCTCAGCAAAACCAATATCATCCCGTAAAGAGCTTTCGACCCCCTTGTGAACCCCACCACATGGACTCTACCAAGCTTTTGCGGCCTTATGTGAATCCCATAGCTGGCCTTCAGTGCCTCTCTACACCTACAACTGCCCTTAGTGGCCTCCTTGCCTAGCGGGACTTACTACCAGTGCTCGGCAGACAACTTATCTCCCATATGAGTGAACTTTATCTCTGGATGAGTGAACTTCGGCAAATCGTACCAAGGAACACTGAGTGCAATAACAGGCAAATAAACAATAATCATAGTGAGCGCATAACACAGAGACAATATTCAATATTCATTGATACACATATGCGGAAGTATTTCTTATATTAATCACAGAGCATAAATATGCCAGGGTATTACAACAGAGCAGGATGCTCGTATTCGCTCACAACACACTTACTTACAGACTCAATGAGAATGACACAAAGCTTCAGACAGGAGGGAAGCTTAGAAGACTTGGACTAACACTCAAACTCTCTATGAAATTTCCTTCCCGAGAATGAACTCTTATCCTCCTTATATACAAAATTTTGGAGGAGGAAATCATTTCGAAGATAAGACTCGATATGAATTTTGACCCTACATGTCGACCACTATATCTAGCTTTATGGATTCGGCAGTAGAGATCATGCAAGATCCTCCGACCAAATCAAAGCCTTTATTACATATCAACCGAAAGTAAATTAAACAGTAAGTCTGACAGGGTAGGCGTGCAAGATTCCCCAATCAGAGGACAGACAAGACATGACATAAAGAAGAGAATCTTGGAAATGCGGGTCAAACCACGCCAAAAGTCGGAGAAGTGCTTCGAGTTTCCAAGATGCTCATTATTTCCTAAGGACAAATAATTAGAAAGTGGATATTGATTACGGTAACCCACTAAAGCCGAATGGCTCCACTATCGGCCATTTAGACATGAATGCATGTGAATACACTGTGGAGGTTAGTCACGTCAACCCATGGAAACCGACTACCACTATCTGTCGGGCAATAAGACTTACATCATTATTCCATAGGATGATCATGAAAATGACGAAATCGCTTCGGGTCCCAGTGATGAGTATATATTTCTCTGTATAACTTCGGATCTTCATCACTATCTTCATCTTGTTGTAGAACATATCTTGTTTTGATCACCCAAGGATGTCTTTCTCTGATGAATAACATTTTAAAATCATCTTCAGAAAATTTTTCAAGCCTGTGAACATTTTCTGGATGTCTTCTGTTTGGGAATAAAAACATTATTGCAGTATCAATTACATCAGGATGAACTCCGCTTGGATTCAAACCAAATTTCTTCCACCAATCTGATAGCCAATCTGGTTCAGGAAATGTAACAAAAGGCACATAAAATTTAATCATACAATAATAATATCTGTACCGGTCTGTCCACATAGCTTTATATTGGAAATATTTTATTTCAAACAGTCTTGCATGTGGATCTTGATTTGGCCATGACTGTAATGTTCTCATTCTGTTTATCTGGAAGAAATTCCAGACTGGAGTTTGTTTCCAGGTCTGAGTCTGTTGGCAAAACCAGTTTCTGCTGGCAGATCTAATTCTAGTAAGATCTCCCATTTCTACATCTAATTCTAGTAAGATCTCCCATTTCTACTAGCTTCTGTCTTGCTGCAATAGTAGATGCTTGATGCATCTGTCCGATTACATGCTGAGGTGGTATGACATGAATACTAGTGTTCCTAGAGAAGCCTGGTAGCCCAAACTCTACTCCTTTTGAACATCTCAACTGCCACTGAGGAACCTAGTGTTCTCTGTAGGTTTCCCAATCTGTATTATCATCCAAATACTCAGTAGATGGAGCATTTATGTAATCATCCCAAGTGTTTATAATCACCATACTCTTGGAGTAATAAGCAATTTGAGCATGAGATTGAGAAATGAAAGGCAATTCTATTCTCTTGGGTGGATGAGCATTTATACTTGGTAAAGTAATAAAGTATCCTGGTTCACCTGTAGAACTTTGATAGGAGCCATGTGGTTCTACAGCAGATAAAAATGGTGTCCCAAGAATACATTCTATTGGTAACTCTGTTATCAAATATTTCATTCCTAGGGCATATTCATCAAATAAAAAAATGCCTTTAGGAATCTCATAGTTATATCTGTATTTACATTTCCCAGTCCTATAGTAGAATAATTACTGGGAAGCCAATATTTTCCTTTTCCACATGACTCTCATGTCTTAGTCATTCAGACTCAATTTTGTACAGAAATAAATCGGAGATGCCAAGCCTATGTCCCTGAAGACATGAGAAAACCTTCCATCCTAGAAATCCAAAAAATCCTTTTACTATTGAAAGGATGCAGTAAAGACACAGTCAGAACTGATTGGATGAAAGAAATGTTGAATTGGGATTTATCCACTCATCCAAAAGCAGATTCTCTTGCCATAAGAACTTCAAATAAAGAAAAGATAGATCTGGCCTTACAATGGAAGAGGTTTATGGATTCTGAAGAAGTATTCATTTCCTTTTATGAATGGAGACTTCAGAAAACAAAATTTTCAAAAATTTGTCCAAAAATCCTAACTCTTCAAAAGGAAAAACCTATATGTTGTCATGTTCAGACTCTTTCTATATCAGATATTGGAAAAGAGATAGGTAGATTAAAGAAATCTACCAAAATCCAAAAGGATAATACAGAACAGGAAAAAGAACAAAAGGACCAAATTCTGCAGATTGAGCATCAGAAATATCATGTCCTTATTGATTTAAAAATACAATGAAATCCTTTTCGTTTGAAGACTCTAATAGATACATGATCTGATCTAAACCTGTTAAATAAAGAAATAATTCTTGTATCTTTATGGCAAAAAACCCAAGTAATTGTTGTTGGTCTGGGAAATATCCCAAATGAGATCTCTTTTCAGATTCCAAAAGCCATTCTATGCTTCCAAGACTATTGTTTGAAATTAAAATTCTTCCCGGCAGACATTCCTATTGCTTGCATCCTTGGTACCCCTTCTCTTGCAACTGTGTCTCCACATGGGTCCACAATGGTGACAAAAGACAATCCAGGATATTTTATCAGTATTCCTTCTCAAAAGGGAAAATTTATCATAAAACTTCCCTTTGTCTCTACCCCAAAGACTTCTGATATGGTCCAAATGATCCAAAGCAAAACCTTAAAGATAGAAGAACTAAAAGAATTCCAATCCGGGGTAAGAATAAAAGAACAACTTGGTAAAGAAGCAGTTCAACAAAAGATTCTTTTGTTAAAACATGAATTTATTGATACAGTTTGTTCAGAAAACCCTACAGCTTTCTGGAAACAAAAGAAACATGAAGTTTCTCTTCCCTATTAAGAAGAATATCAAGGGAAACCATGCAAAAGTAGGGCTATTCCCATGAATGCAAAGTATCAAAGATTATGTGCAGAAAAAATAAAGGGCTTACTTAGTAAAGAACTAATCAGAGAATCCACTAGTCCATGGAATTGCTATGGTTTCTATGTTAATAAACACTCTGAAGAGATAAGAGGCATTCCTCGACTAGTTGTGAATTATAATCCCTTAAATAAAGTTTTAGCTGATGATACATATCCAATCCCTAACAAAAGCAGCCTCGTTACCAGAATTGTTGGAGCAAAGATATTTTCAAAATTTGATCTAAAATCAAGATTACGGCAAGTCGCTATTAAAGAAGAGGATAAGTTCAAAAAAACTTTCAATGTCCCTGCTGCACATCATGAATGGAATGTAATGCCCTTTGGTCTGAAAAATGCACCATCAAAATTTCAGAGGGTAATGGATGATGCTCTTAAGACATATTTTGATTGGCTTATTGTTTATATTGATGATATCCTTGTTTTTTCCTCATCAGTTGACCAACATTTTAAGCATCTGAGGAAATTTTTACAAATAATCAAATAGGCAGGTCTAGTTTTCTCCAAGAAAAAGCTTGAGCTATTCAAGACTGAAATCAAATATCTATGCCATACAATCAATAATGGGAAACTAACTCTATAGACCCATGCTATAGAATTTGCAGACAAGTTTCCTGATAACATTATTGACAAAACTAAGCTACAAAGATTCTTGGGAAGTTTGAATTATATCAGCCATTTTTATAAAAAATGTGCCCAAGATAGAAAACTCTTAAATGATAGATTAAAGAAGGACCTAAGTCTTTGGACAGAAGCTCACACACAAGCAGTAAAGAATATCAAAGCTAAAACCAAAAATCTTCCTATTCTTTACATTTCTGATGATGATCTCCCTAAGATAGTTGAAACATATGCAAGTAATATTGGTTGGGGAGCAATTCTCAAACAAGTCAGAAATAAAAATGATAGAAGAAAAGAAGAGATTATTCAGTTTGCTTCTGGACTTTAGCAGGCGGCAGAAAAGAACTATTCTGCACTAGATAAAGAAATCAAAGCCGCATTAAATACCATTCAAAAATTTGAAATTTATTTGATCTATAAAAAGTTTTTATTAAGAACAGATGTTGCTGCCATGAACAAAGTTCTTAATAAAGATTTAAAGTCCCAAGGAGATTCTAAGTTTGCTAGATGGCAGGCTTTATTTAGCAATTTCGACTTTACCATTGAACATATCAAAGGGACTGAAAACTCTATTCTAGATTTCTTAAGCATAGAGCATCTCCAAAATCTTTGTTTAATAATTTCTGTACATCTTAGAAATGGAAAAGAAACTTTAGTAAATATACCTGATTCCCTAAGTTGGGAAACATATGAAGCAGAGTGGGAACCTCATTGGGAACTAAGGAGTACAAAAATTCTTTCTAAGACTACACAACTTTCATACTCAAACTTGGTTCCAGAAGTGAGAGGAAGGAGAATTCCAAATGTCCTTGCCCCAGTGATTTCTAGAGCTACTACAAGAGAAATCGAAGCACAAGAGGCCTTAAATTATACAGTTCATGATATTGATCTTATTTGGGATATCAGGGATAATATTGGAAATAGCCAGCAGTATTTTTGTCTTCACAGACCAAGATTGCTATTACATTGGCCAGAGAGAAATCCTAGCATAAGCTTTCCAGAAACAGATATAAATTATCATGCCTATAAACAAATGTTGTGGGATTTCATCCAACAAGAAGATTTTGTTACTCTGGTCAAATTTGGTAATGTCAATACTGTTACCTCTGGAAGACCACCATTATGTCTTGCAGATTGGTGGAAAGATTTTGGACTGAACAAAGGAGCCATTGATCCCCATATCCTAATTTCTGTATCACCTTTACAATACCTCCAAAATCTTTTTGAATTTGGGCCAAATGAAGGAGAGTTACTATGCTTATTCATATTAAATCATTTTCAATGGGTAGTAAAGGTAAAGACAATTGTTCAAATCATGAATAATCAGCCTTTCATTGCAAGAAAAATCTACACCAAATATGAGGAACTTTCATAGAGAGTTTGAGTGTTAGTCCGAGTCTTCTAAGCTTCCCTCCTGTTTGAAGCTTTGTGTCATTCTCTTTGAGTCTGTAAGTAAGTGTATTGTGAGCGAATACGAGCATCTTGCTCTGAGCATCCTGCTCTGTTGTAATACCCTGGCATATTTATGCTCTGTGATTAATATAACAAAGACTTCCCCGTATGTGTATATATGAATATTGATTATTGTCTCTGTGTTATGCGCTCGTTGTGATTCTTGCTTATTTCCCTGTTATTGCAGTCAGTGTTCCTTGGTACGATCTGTCGAAGTTCACTCATTCGGAGATAAAGTTCACTCATAGGGGAGATAAGGTGTCTGTCGTGCATTGGTAGTAAGTCCCGCTAGGCAAGGAGGCCGCTAAGGGCAGTTGTAGGTGCAGAGAGGCGTTGAAGGCCAGCTATGGGGTTCACATAAGGCCACAAAAGCTTGGTGGAGTCCAAGTGGTGGGGTTCACAAGGGGGTCGAAAGCTCTTTATGGGATGATATTGGTTTTGCTGAGAGTAGCAAGAAGCAGAAGGCCAGATGACAGAAGGGAGCAGCGCATGAGACAAAGCAATCGTCAAGCTTCATTCTCCGACGGAGGAAAGCCTCTGACAAGCTATGCAACAAGCAACTTACAAATGGTGCAACAAGCAGCTTACAAATGGTATCAGAGCCAAAGAACTTCATTTCGGGTCGGGTATGATATCAGAACTTCATTTTGATAGAAGTTATTCGCTCTATTTTCTGTGTGTTATATATTCTGTGTGTGTGTGGTCTAAGAATCCAGTGTCGTATCAAGAGTCTCGAGCCCTTTAAAGGTAGGGTTTCCACTCTTGCGACACACTTTTGAAGCCGTATCAGTAGTCTCGGGTCCTTTAAAGGCAGGATTTCCACTACTGCGACTTCCGGAAAGAGTTACTAGTTTCTGCCTGAGCAGTCGGCCAGGAGCCTGTCTAATATTCTTTAGGGAAGACACAAGACTAAACGCCCCGCTTTTCTGTGCAGTCATAGTAATCTCTACTATTTTAATGGATTCTTCAGTCTGTTATCGTTCTATAAATAATACTGTAGACAGTACCGCATCTACTTCAGAACCTGCATTTTGTTTCATGATCCATTATATGCCTACTATTGAAACACTTGATCCTAGATTGCAAGATATATATAAAGGCATGAGACCTCCTGGTACACCTAAATATGGGTTAGGGTATATAGAACAATGTGACCAAGTCATTCCATATTGCAGATTCTCTAACCCTTTACCCAACGATATGCAAAGACCATCTGTGGATGAAATCCACAAGTTTCATTCCGTAATGAGAGGATGCCAGAAGGGATCTATTGAAGAAAAATGGATCAAGAAAATGTTAAACTGGGATTTGTTCACAAACCCAGAAACAAATGAATTCAATTCAGCCGTGTCAGGTAAGGAAAAACTGAAACTATCTCAAAGTTGGCAAAAATACATAATTGAAAACAATTTATGGATTTCCTTCTTTGAATGGAAGAAATTGAGCTTAAAGGCTGAAGTTCAGATGATGGGAGAAAGTTTTGAAAATCCTCCCAAACATAAGTGGAAAAGTATTGAAGGACAAACTGTAGAATCGAATTCTACTTTTCCTCCCTTCAAGGGCATTGTCCTTGAAGATAACAATCGACAAGTAAAAGCAGTTCCGTTACTGCTTTCTGATGAAGCTATTCAACTTTCTGGTATTGACAAGAGAGTTTAGTTTGCGTCAGAACAGATTAACTGGACTAATACCACCTTAAGAGGCATGGCAACCCATACTTTTGTGACCAATGACTATGCCATAAAAGGACAAACAATAGATTTTCAAGTTTCTACAAATACTATTGTCTATTCTGTAAACCAGATTCAAGAAAAGGTCACAGATGTAAAAGATAAAATGGACTCTGCTTTATGTGAGATATCCTGTAAGTCTAGAGGGTCCCTGAGAAATCATGAAGAACTGATGGAAGGATTGGGACAAGCTTTCTCTAAGTTGGGAAAGACATTGACTGAAATTACACAGAAGGATAGTAATCTTGATAAACCTATCCATGATCTGTTCATCCTTCGAAATCCCTCTATTTCAATACTATATCCTGTATATAAGTCATATGAGACAGTAATTCAAAAAAGATTTCCTCACCATTTTCTTCCAGAAGAAGATAAACCAGAATCATCTTCAAAAGAACATCTTTCTCTGGTCACCATCCAAAATCCTGCATATGAAAATCTTCCACATCATACTAGTAGACCATCAGCCCCAGACCTAATAGGTAAAGGCAGTCTTCCTGAGTCACAAACATTTGCTGAAGATTGGTTCCAGGAATGGAACATTGATAGTCTGTCTGTTGCCCAAATCATACAAATGATAGATAGAATGTATGTCTCCTACAAAATCATGTGCGTGAAAGGGAAAACAGAAGTAGAGGCATGCAAATCCACCATCCAATGTTTCATAGGCACTCTCAGCAAATGGTGGGAAGTTATCTCTTCTCCTATCATGATTGCCAAAATGGAAGCTGAGGTTCTCAGAGATGAACAAGGGGACATTGTTTACCATACTGATGGAACTCCCCATAATAATATGATTGGTACTCTAACCACTGCAATCCTTGAGCACTGGTGTGGAACTGAATCAGAATTAGCTGACAAGCTTGAGTTAATTCTGATGAATATGAAGTGCAAGAAAATGTTTGAGTATGAAGAGTTCCATAAAGATTGGACTCAGAGAATTTTTGAAGTACATGATAGTCAAAATCTTATGTGGAAACAAGTATACTTGGCAGCCATACCAAGTAAATTTGTAGAATATCTGAAAATGCAGGAAGTATTCGAACTTCCTTATGAAATGTATACATGGGGAGAAATCTATTCTCTTATCACCAAAGCCCTAATTGGACTTTGTGTAAATATGAAAGTCCAAAATTCTATATCCAAGGTATCCTACCTCCCTGACCAAAAATCTATCTGTGAAAAATATGGCCTTTATATTACAAATCCTGTTAGAAAGAAAAGGAAAATGAAAAGGGAATTCAAAGAGAAAAAGAGAGAAAGAATAAAATATAGATACAGGCCTGAAACCCATTATTACGAGTCTGAGGACATAAAATTGAAATCCCATTCCTATCAGGCTAAGCAACAAATACAATGCTGGATATGTGGAAAATCTGGGCATATAACACATAATTGTCCAGACAATATAGCCTCTAGAAAATCAAAGGAAAAGCTTTCCGAACAAAAAGCTAAAGAGGCACAAGAAAGGAAACAATTGGCTCTAAGAACACATTGTAACAGGTGTAGAGCCAATGACCATGAAACCGACCAGTGTCTGTATCACCCTTTTAAAAGAGAAGAAGTTCATCTTCTTCAAAAAGGATGTTGTATAGAATCTGATAGTACTTCTGAGTTTGATTATAGATCAGAAGAAGAAATATTGATAAATCAAGATTGCAAGTGTAGTAATCCAAATTTCTACTCTTTCCAGAGTAATACAGATGGATGGCATTTAATGCCGCCTTTATTTCTTTATCCAGGGCTGAATAATTTCTTTCAGCTGATTGCCAAAGACTTGAAGCAAATTGGATAATTTCTTCTTTTTTTCTATCGCCCTGATGTCTGATTTATTTGAGGACTGCTCCCCATCCAATATTGCTGGCATTTGTTTCAACTATTTTGGGGAGGTCATCATCAGAAATATGCAGTATGAGAAGATTTTTGGCTTTCATGTTTCTAACTGCCTGAGAATGGGCTTCGGTCCAAGGAGTAGGGTCTTTCTTTAACCTTTCATTTAATAATTATCTGTCTTGGGCACAACCTTTGTAGAAATGGCTAATATAATTTAAACTACCCAAGAATCTTTGTAACTGAACCTTTTCAGTTATTTTATCTGGAAATTTGTCAACAAATTCTACAGCATGTGTCTGCAAAGTAAGCTCTCCATTTTTTATGGTATGGCCTAGATACTTGATCTCTGTTTTGAATAATTCAAGCTTCTTTTTTGAAAATACTAGGCCTGTTTGCTTGATTATTTGCAGAAATTTCTTAAGGTGTTTAAAATGTTGATCCACAAAGGATGAAAACACAAGAATGTCATCAATATATACAATAAGCCAATCAAAGTAGGGTTTTAGTGTATCATCCATGACCCTTTGAAATTTGGATGATGCATTCTTTAGGCCAAATGGCATAACATTCCATTCATAATGTCCAGCTCGGACATTGAAAGCTGTTTTAAATTTATCTTTTTCTTTGATAGTCACTTGCCAAAATCCTGATTTTAGATCAAATTTTGAAAATATTTTTGCACCAGCAATCCTTGTAACCAAACTAGTCTTATTTGGGATACGGTATGTGTCATCGGCCAAGACTTTATTTAAAGGTTTATAATTTACTACTAGCCTGGGAATGCCTCTTACTTGTTCAGAATGTTTATTCACATAGAAACCATAGCAATTCCAAGGACTAATAGATTCTCTGATGAGGCCTTTATTAAGAAGGCCTTTAACTTCCTCTGCACACAATCTCTGATATTCAGCATTCATAGGGATAGCTCTGCTTTGACAGGGTTTTCCTTGATAGTGTTCCTTGTATGGGAGAGAAACTTCATGTTTCTTTTGCTTCCAAAAAGCTGTGGGATTTTCAAAGCATACTTGATCTATGAATTCTTGAATCAACAAAAGAATTTTTTGTTGAATTTGACTTTTATTTTAACTACTCTTTTATCCTTATCCTAGATTGTTGTCCTTTTAATTCTTCAATTTTGAGGATTTTATTTTTTATGGTTTTTACCATATTAGATATCCTTGGGATAGATACAAAAGGAAGTTTTATAGTAACTTTCTTATTTTCAGGCGCAGAGAGAATGCTAATAAAATAACCAGGTCTGTTATTGGCTAGCATAGTAGATCCATGGGGTTCAACTGCTGCAAAGAATGGTGTCCCCAAAATGCAAGCTATAGGAATGTCTGCTAGCAAGAATTTTAGATGCAGGCAAATACTGTTTGAAGCAGAGAGTAGCTTCAGGAATTTCAAAAGAGATTTCTGTTGGGATATTTCCAAGTCCAACAACACTTGCTTGTGTCTTTTGCCAGAAATTTACAGGAATAATATCTTTATTCAAAATATTGAGGTATGATCTTGTATCTAACAATGTTTTCAGATGAAAAGGCATTCCTTGAATTTTTAAATCCACGAGGACATGAAACTTTTGATGTAATATTGGAAATACTTGCTCTTCTTTTTGTTCTCTCTTTTCCTCATGTTCCTTGATAAACCTTTTAAGTTTACCTATTTCTTTTCCCAGATCTGAGATAGAGAGAGTTTGGATAGGACAACATATTGGCTTGATTGAATATGGTTCCAAGGCCATTTCAGAGCAATTTCTTGGCTTCAAAGGTCTTATTTTAGTCCTCCATTCATAAAAGGAAATAAACATATCATTTTCATCCATATGGGTTTTCCATTCTTTTGATAAGCTCAGTTTTTCTTCATCTGAGCTATTTGAAGCAAAGTCTTCTGCACATGGATGAGTAAATAGATCCCAATTTAACATTGCTTTCATCCATTCTGAATTTACTTTTTGTTTTTTACAACCAACCATCAAAGAGAGAAATTTCTCGATTTCAGGTACAGATAGCTTTTTAAGGTCAAGTGGTATAGTTACTTGACATCTTCTGTTAGTTTCTGTATAAGAGTTTGTTCTTATAACAAGAACATGTGGTTCATGAGAAAAAGGGAAGTCAGAACACTGTGGGTGAGGACAGGTTTCTTTTGCGGTAGAGTTTGTCGGTGGAAGGTTAGTGCGGGGATTATGATGGCTATGTTCAAATTGTAATTGGTCTTCTTCTTTGAATGTAGAGAGAGTGGATAGAGTGACTAATTTCCCACAATCTAGGCATTGTACTGCAAAAGGAACATGGCCAATAGAATTTGCTAAAGAGTGGAGTGAAGGATATAAACAGAAGGATGAGGTGGATGACGAAGAAGAAACTGAAGAGTTGTTCCGAGATAGAGATTTTTGTAGAAAGGAAATGACTGCGGAGGATGCAGATTCTTTTATTTAGGCAGATGTGATTGCCCTTGGGATTGGAGCTTTTGGTGTATCAATAATCCAATCTGTGGGGAAAGAAAGATTTTCCCACCGAATTGTCTGATGCTCCATTTTTTGATTTAATGGGTCAGTTAGCACCAAAGTACTGGATTGAGAAGTTCAGCTAGGGGTATGTAAGACTGCAGGAAATAAAGTATTGGTATGTCCAAAGCATCCCCTAGTTTGTTTATTGCATAGGACTTTGAGTGATGGCCTCTTAGTAATGGGGTAGAGCTCATGCTTCTCATTCTTTCTTGTTTTTTTATTTTTTATTATTTTGATTTTTTTTATTTTTTTATTTTTTATTATTTTTATTTTTTCATTATGATTGATCATTTTACAAAAAATGATTTGGAGCAAAACCATTGTGGAAAATTGGTTTTGGTGGTGAAAGATTCCACCCTAGCTAATTGATTGGAGAAATCACTCAGATTTCTCACATGTTTTCATTGTAGCAAGGAAGATTCACTAGTTAACAAATTTTGGGCTTTGTTAGATATTGTGGAAGCTATTCCATTCATTTGCACCTTGGTACTGATTGTGGGATTTCCCGAGGAGGGCATACCCATTGTTATTAGATATTGCACACCCATTGTTATTAGATATTGAGTTTAGGAGGACAGTTATCCATTGCTACAAATCGTGGAGCTTGAAGAAGGGGGTGAATTCCTTGGTGCTAGTCGTGGGGTTGTGAGAGAGGGTTGCACTATTGTTGCTTCCTTGTTATTTGCAGCAGAATATCAGAGAGGAGAAGCCATGGTATTTTTTGCTGATTCGTGGAGAATCCCTCCTGCCATAAATACTTTGAGAGGGCCGCCCTACTTGCTGGTGCATTTCTCATAAGTTTTGTGATGTCAATACTTGTATTTGTTCTTCCCATTGTGTTGTACCAATCATCTCCAGATCGTGGGATTTCTTAAGGCCATCTCAGTACATATATTGATGTTCAATGTATGGATATTCCAGGTTAGAATAACAAATAAATTAGATCTGTGTTGCTGAATTAAATTCCTGTTATGTTTCTGTTGTAATCTTTCTTTCCATATTAAATGCAAATAAGACTCCTATGGCATCAAACCTCTGGTTAGTCATTGCAAATCACTTTAAGGAAAAAAACCAACAAATACATATACATAATAGCAGCAACAGAGGGGTCTTTCAGTGGCTTTTTAGTATGACACCAAAKTGTAAGTCAAAAGTCATGAACTAGAAATACACTTAAAATACTACAATAACCAGTAAAGGGGGTTTTACAAAGGGTTTTCAGTATATYAACAAACTGTTTGAAAAACGTTCCCAACAAAAGTAGGCAGTAAAGCATAAAAATAGTGAACAAATATYCATAACCATAGTAARGAGGGATATTACGGTGGTATCARAGCATGTTGTGAAACTGTTTGATGAAAGTTCTGAACCAAGTAAACACCAGAAACACATCAACAACCCAGAGGGGTTATTACATTGGTATCATAGCTGGTGTTCCTGCCAGSCTGTGTATTACATGTTCTTTTTATGACTCCAATTTGGAGGTGACACAAACGTCTTGCCCAAATCACGTCGCCAGACTTGGGTGAAAATGAGCAACCCCATGATAACGAGAACAAGCTAGAGCAATGCCACATGTATTCCATGTTTGCATGCTCTTTCCCACAGACAATGGTGAAGGTGGCGGCTTTGTAAGTACCAAAGTTCTATATAATTTGATTTTTCCTTCACTAAAAAATGGTTATGGAATGCAAATATATTATTATACTTTAGCTGTGGGTCATTCATATTTGGAGGTTTGTGAAATCATGCTTAGTGAGCTTGCGTCCTTTCTGGACGAAGTTGGTTCTGAAACAAAAACTAGAACGAAATGGAAGAGTCAAAAGATCCGCCGTGAGGATTCACGAGTACATGTTGCAAATGTATATCAAATGGTTGTAGAGAATATATGGCCTAACATGCTCAGTGGAAAGTCTGTATTGCGTATTCACTTCTTAAAGTTCATGAGTAAACCATGAGACAAATTGTATCTTCCCCATTGGAAAATTTCCAAGATATGCAACCTCCGCGTTTTGCTTTAGCATTTGTATTGAGTTCGCTTGCTATAGAGATGGTGAAGTCCAATTCTGGAAGATTTGACCCTAGAACACATAAGTGCTTATTTGATATTCTTTCATTATGGAGTGATGAAAAAATAATGCCCGGGGTTAGGAGATTGCCAGCGACTATCGACGTGCGATTGAATGTTACAAGTCAATGTTGGACATGCGTACTAAAGGCTCAGTGGAACGGATCTCTATTGAGAAAGAAATAAATGATCAGGTAGAATCAATCCAATGGGTTTCCATGAATTCCATGGATTCTTTGTTGTGTGGGTCATGCTTTGATGATAGTGCAAGAAAGATGAGTGGACGCGTTGTTTCCTGGATAAATATTTTTTTTGTCGACCCGCCATAAAGAATGCCATTCGGTTATTCACGAGCAGATCCTCGAACCCCTTCTAATTCCAAGTTTGGTGTGGGAGGATATTTTGAGGTGTCCCACTCTGGAGGACGGGATCGACAAAGAGGAGGCCAATCTAGAGTTATAATTGCAAAAAAAACTCTAATGAATCTTCTTCAAAGTAACTTGTATCTTTTCCCGGCTTGTATAGACCAGTGCTACTCATAGAATTCATCAATTGCAGATGGGTACTTTTCTGTTCTGGCAGAGGTGTACATGCGGGAACATCCAAAATGTGAAATACAGAGATTGCTAAGCCTTATACTTTACAAAGTAGTTAATCCCTCAAGACAAATCAGAGATGATGCATTGCAGATGCTCGAGGCCCTGTCTATTAGAGAGTGGGCAGAAGAAGGTGAAGGTGCAGGTTGATATCGAGCAGCGATTGTTGGCAGTCTTTCGGATTCTTATCGACAGTTCCAATATCAACTCTCTGCAAAGCTAGAAATTAAGGGGCATCCGGAGCTAAGTAAACTCCTATGTGAGGAAATCGTGCTAAGACATCTAGATATTGTTGATATCTTTGCTCAACATCAAGTATTGACATGCATGCCCCCCTTGGATTGAAAACTTGAACTTTGTCTTCTAGAATCAGGATGGAGTGAGAGATTGTTGAAGAGTCTTTACGATGTAACTTCAAATCACGGTGACCAATTTCCAGATGAAATAGAGAAACTCGAGTACAATAGAAAGTAAATCGAAAAACATTATTCATGTGCTTGATTTTCTAATAACAAAAGGGATGAGGAGATGCAAAGAGAATTAAGAAGGAAGAATATTTGTCTCAGTTGCAAGGAGCCCCGGGAGTCAGGTCACAGGTGTATGGGAAAGGGTAAGGTGTATTACATTAAGGTACTTTTTGATAGTGATGAGGAAGAGGAGGCTAAGCAGGGGAACGAACATAACAGTTTAGAAGATGAGCAACAACGTGTTGAGACTAAGGGTATGACTATCACCACTTTATCAGGTGTTACGAGTTCTACACTTTCAAGATCAGGGGAGTACTATAGGGGCATCATGTCACGACCTTGATTGATGTTGGGGCGACCCACAACTTCATAGATGCAACCTTGGTGACCAGGAGAGTCATTGCTACAGAGGATTTTGAGGGATTCAATGTTGTGGTGGTTGATGGGTACAACATGACATGCACACAGAGGGTTCCATGGTTGGAGATTTCATTAGGGAACTACACTTTGAATGATGACTTCTATGTGGTCGATTTGGCAGATACCAATGTTTCCTTGGGTGTGCAGTGGCTTTATACTCTCGGGAAATTTTCAATGAACTATCAGATAATGGAGATGAAGTTCAAGGGAGCAAATGGTAGAAAGGTAATTCTAAGGGGCATGTCCAATGGTGCTCCTAGGATTGTTTAGGTCCTATTGAAACCATTGTGGGGGACATATCTCAAAATATTACTTGTGTTGTGATGATTCCTTGGATCTACCTCTCAAGTAACCCTTTTTTCATGGACCTGACCGTGCAATGATTCATGGTATATCTAAACAGAATCCTTTCAAGCCACTGATCATAGTGAGATAAGTGGAGAATAACAGTTTCACAAAATCTTTGTTGATCCCATGGTTCAGACTCGCATACATGGCCAACTAGGAGAACCAAAACTAAGCCCAATTGTTATAGCATCTATTGACACCAACATGTCCTAGATGCTCAATTGGCCATTATACCCATCTCTTGTTGTTATTTCTCACCCTAAATATTATTTAAACAATCTCCTTTTCAATTGACACACTCTTTTCCCTCACAAAAGGAGCATGTGCACACGCTTCATGCTTACAAAAGGTGCGTGTACCTAAAAACATGGAAAAAATATAAAAAATCCATGAAAATCACGTGCTCCTGAGGGTTTACATAGTCCGTACACCTATACCTTCCTAAAACTCATTCCAAACTACCTCAACCGACTTACAATGGTATAAAAAGAGGTCTAATATGGACGGAAAGGCTAAGAGCTAGTACAATAGTACAGTTATCACACTGGAATCCTCATGCCAAAGAAATCAAAGGTATTTAGTTCCTTGGGTTTTTATGATATTCTACCCTCAAAAAACCCTTGTTTTCTAAGTCAATTCTCCTTTTCATGCATTTGGGGCCTAAAACATTCTAGTTTCCTCAACATTTTGCATGGAGAAGAGTTAGAGTCCATAAGCAGTCTTGAGTGGCCTAGGGATGGAGGAACCCAAATGATGGTTACATAAGGTGTCAACATCAATATATCGGGTATAAAATTGTATCTTGTTGTTTTTCATCAATCAAAAGGAAGATATCTCTTCTTTCCCTCCCCCAAATTTAGGTTTCTTCTCTAGTAGTTGATCTCAATTTGTGTTTGGCTATGGAAATAACTCTCCTTGTTAGTCAGTTAGGGTTAGTTATTTCAATCTTGCTTTTGATTTTATCAATGGATTTAAGGTTGTTGTCTCATTATATGCATGTCTTGGAACTTGGATTGGATCAAGGACAAGTGGAGTGGGATCACCACATGGGATTCGTCTTCAAGAAACCATCAGGACCAAGTATCTCTTCCCTCTAACTGAAATCTAGTTACGCCAAGTAGTTGAAGACTAATTTTAGAGAAATAAGTCTATTGTTCTTTGAACTGATTTGTTATAGTCCACCCTAGCTATTAGGATTATTTTTTCCACCACAAATTGAGGACTCCACTGGGGAGAACTCCTTGAATTATACTCATTAGGGTTTCCTTTGTTTCTTTTTAGATTTTAGTAGGGTTCTTTGATAGTTCTTGCAATGTTTACCTTAATTACATTGGTGTAGACTAGTTTTCAAGGGATTTTTTAGGGGTTTTGTGAATCTTTTTGCCCAGGTGTTCTTGTTTCCTTCACTGGAAGAGCATGCACATGCTTGTTTCTCTCATTAAAGGAACATATACATGAAGGTTGTAGTCACAAGAAGTGTGTGTACCTCATGGGACTCAAATATTCAAACTTTTTCCCCTTTTTCCCTTCCTTTTTTCAATGATTTTGTTGTTCTGAGGATTTAGAGTCTGCAAGAAGTAAGGTATTCCTTCCTTTGTTTTTGTGCTAATTTGAGTGTTTTTAGAGTTCAATTATAAAGAAAAGAGAAAAAAACATTGTCTTTGTGTTCCTCTTTTACTTTTTCCSCATTTCTAGCAGTKCTTTTCAATTGCATTTCTCCTTAAAGTTGTTTGTTTGGTAGGGTTGCATTGTTGTAGTTTCAAAGGAGGAAACAATACAAATAATGTTTGCATTGTGTTATCGCACAAGTTGTAGGTTGGGAAAATCYTGAACTGAACCACAATATGGCGACAACTAAGATAACACCTACCCACTGTCACCTTAGATAGGTATTCTCGTCACTTTAGAGATKAAGCAATAACCACAAGGGGGGAATCCCGGGTGACCCTAGGGGAAATGAGACGGAAGATGAAGAGATGATGAAGTATACCCCTATAGGTCAATGATGGAAGGTGGAAAGGGGTTGAAAAGAGTCTTTTAGATGGTGGAAGATGTACCACAATGTAGAAGACCTGCTAAGAAGTGATTGTACCTGCCCGAGATAGAAGGAAAACGAAGATACAAGCCCAATAATATGTTGGACAAGCAAGTTAAGATTTCTGTACCTAATTTCAGCGAATAAACATTAATATATATTAGCAACAAAGAGTAATAAGAGCTGCAAATAAAGTTGCTAAAAGTCTAGTTAAGATTGCAAGAGACAAGCTAACAATGATTAGTTTAACTCAAGTACTAATGCATGAGACTTTAGCAACAACATAAGGTCATCATAAATGAGTACTAAAAAAATAATTATCAGCCTTATGGCTGTAGAAAACAAGTTGTTATAGCAAAAAAATCGACCAATGAAACTTGTCAACAATCCACCCAAAAAGTGCACTGAAACTAGTGGAGGATAGGGGTAAACTTTTAACAACTTTTGACGGTAGGTTTTTGAGTAATAAAGAGATTTGTATTAGGGTTTATGCATCCCTAATGACTGTAGATTAAAATTTATAACATAAGCAAGAAGCACTTAGCAAAATGAGATGCCCTAGTGGCTCAACCAAGCATATAGAGCATATAATTGATTCCAATTTAGACAATCTCAAAATCCCAAGTTTTCACGTTAACCAATGCAAGATTTTATTTCTCCAATGCAAATAGATTTAGTATTGTGTTATGGAGTCAAAAAATAAAAGAGCTAGAAAATATATCTCCTTGGGGGTGTAAGCCCTTTTACTCCCTAAGGAAAGAAAGGCTAACTAGGAAGTACTAGGAGGGTGTAAACCCTTTTACTTCTTCTATTAAAACCTTATGCAACGAATTATTCCAAGACAAAAATGATGGATATGGTGGAGTTGTAAACCCTTATACTCCCCAAGAAGTCTAGAAAATTATACTTGTAACCAAGCAATGAATCCTGTTATCCCCATTTTGTGGATAACTAAGGAGATTATGTCTCGAGGTCCTTAGGTTGCATATATGGAGTGTTGAAAGACTACATGACCAACAATACCCTTTTGCACAGATGGGAAGCCCACTCACCACCAAAGATGGTCACAGGTTTGCAGATGGCATCCACCACACTAGATGGCTTCTAGAAGGCAGTGGGCCTTGCTCCATGAGGTACAACTCAGTATTATGGTGAGCGTCATTTCAATATTCAAGCCATTTGATTATGTTGTATCTTAGATTGCTCTAGATTTCATGATATATGCTTGGACATTATGCCTTTTGCCTTGCTTCACCTTGGTGGTTGACATTGTTCCCTAGTAAGTGGTCTTCCTTGGGAATGGGTTTGCTACTAG
>JASDQU010504297.1:26108-48432 GCA_032191745.1 Picea mariana | reverse complement strand
CGCATGAGACAAGCTGTCAATACGTCAAGCTTCATTCTCTTACAGAGGAGGCCCCTGACAAAGCTGTTCGTCTGGAGCAGTTTTACAAACCCTTGACAATGTTGTTCGTCTGGAGCAGTTTTACATTTGTAAAACTGCTGCAGACGAACAACTTTGTCAGGGGCCTCCTCTGTAAGAGACTGAAGCTTGTAAAACTGCTCCATACGAACAGCTTTGTCAGGGGCCTCCTCTGTCAGAGAATGAAGCTTGACGTATTGACAGCTTGTCTCATGCGCAATCTCCCTTCATCATTTGGTCTTCTGGTTTCTGCTACTTCCGTCAGAACCAATACTGGCGGGTTAACCGCTTTACTTTGCTTATCTTTCTGAAGCCCACCACTCGAAGTCCATCGAGCCCTTTCAGCAGTTCTATTTGAACCCTATAGCTGGTTTTAGGTGAATCTCTGCAGCTACAACTGCCCTAAGCGGCTTCTTGCCTGATGGGACTTACTACCACTGCTCGGCAGACGCTTTTACACCAGCCACAAGGAACCTTGCCAACAGGGTGAGAAACTCATACCTAGCAATACCAAGGAACAACAGATGCAAATACAGGAAAATAAATGAAGTCACAATGTGCACATAATACAGAGACAATAGACAAGCATTAGAGATATAACAAGCGGAAGTCTTTATATTATCAGAGCATAAAGCATTCGGGTATTACAATATATTTGTGCCAGATGCACAGATTACAGACTCTGAGCAGGATGCTCTTCGCTCGACTCACAAACATAATGCCTCAAAGCTTCAGACAGAAGGGAAGCTTAGAAAACTAGACTGACTCACTACTCACACAACTCCGAATGCTTAAGAATGAACTCCTCTTCCTCTTTTATACAAATTCGGAAGGAAAGAGTCATCATGAAGCCTTAGGCACGAGTAGACTTGTGGCCCCATATGTCGACCACTAAATCATACTTTTAGGATTTGGCAGATGTATTCACGCAGAAATCTCTGACCAAATCATTTACTTTTATTCATATCAACCGAAAGTAGGATACGATATTAGATTTGTCGGGATAATCACGCAGGACACCCAGATCAAATCACCGAAAGCAAAGATCTGACAGGGAGATCGTGCAGGATTCCCTGACCAAAAGACCCATATCACCGAAAGTAAAATTCTGACGGGGTTGTCGTGCAAGATTCCCCGACCAGAGTACTCATTAAAAGAGGACAATCACATGCTAAATAGTAGAGCATCTTGGAAATGTGGGTCAAACCGCACCAAAAGTCGGAGAAGTGCTTTGAGTTTCCAAGATTCTCATTTTATTTGAAATGACAACACTATGGACAACACATGACAACATTATGTACAAAGTGGAGTTAGTGACGTCAACCCACAGAAACCGAATGGCACCACTGTCGGCCATTTAGACATGAATTATTACATAGTGGAGTTTTGTAGATAAACCCACGAAAACTTTTATTAATCCGGTGGATGATCATGAGAGTGTCGGAAATTACTTGGATCCCAATGTTGTGTATAGATTTCCTGGTACAATTTAGGATCTTCATTATTTTCTCTGCCTTGGTGCAGTGTATACTTTGTCCGAATCACCCAGGGATGTCTTTCTCTGATGAAGAACATTTTGTATTCTTCTTCAGTAAATAAATCTCGTATTCTTTCTAGTCTTTTGTCAGGATATAAGAACATCTTGGCAGTTTCTGCAACCCGGGGATGGATGTTCACAGGATTTAGTCCAAACTTGGTCCACCATTCCATTATCTAATCTGGTTCAGAATGAAGGATAAATGTAACTGCAAACCTTATCATACAGTAATAGTATTTATACTTATCTGTCCAAAGACAAACATTAAACCACATAGATTTATACTGATGATAGTTTATATCAAAGAATTTTTCATCTGGATCTCTGTTTGGCCAATTTTGAATAGCCCTCATTCTGTTAATCTAGAAAAACTGATATATTGGAATGTTTTCCCATGTATGAGTTTGATTATCAAACCATTGTTGACTAGCAGACCTAAGTCTACTCAAGTCTCCCATTTCTATCAATTTATTCCTGGATGCAATAGTAGCAGCCTGGTGAATTCTTCCAAGTATGTATTGTGGGGGAAGAGCATTAGTATTTCTTGAGAAGCCCGGTATTCCCAAGATTACTTCAGTTGAAGATCTGAATTGCCATTCAGGTATCCAATTTCTTTTAAAGTCTTCCCAAGGAGTGTCATCATCCAAGTAATGAGTGACAGGGATATTTCTCTGACTGTCAAAAACTTCAACTGTTACCAAACTTTTGTTACAATATGCAATTTGCATATGTATGTCAGAGATAAAAGGAAGTTCAATTATTCTAGGAGGATTTCCTTTAATACTTGGCATAGTGATGAAATACCCTGGTTTTTCATTTGGGCAGAGACAAGAACCATGAGGTCCTACTGTAGAAAGAAATGGTGTGCCCAAAATACAATCAACAGGCAATTCTGAAATCTGGAACTTCATTCCTAAAGTATAATCTTCAAGCAATAAAACACCTTTAGGAATTTCAAACTGAAAATTTGTATTTACATTTCCCAGTCCAGTAGAAGAACCGAAACCAGGAAGCCAGTATTTTGCAGGGATAATATTTTTATGCAACAGATTTAAATCAGACCCTGTATCTATGAGTGCAGTTAGAAAGAATATTTCTGAATTTATTTCCAACTGAATCTTAATATAGTATTTCTGATATTTGACAGGCAAAACTTGCATCCTTGTCGTTCCCTGCATTTCTGTTGCTTTCTGTTCTTGTAGGATTGTTTCAAAAGGAGCATCTTCTAATGGAGGAGGAACTTGATCTATCCTTTCTTTGATACTTTCGATTTCTTGTCTGGCCCAAGAATCAATTTTAAAACTGAATTCAGCGTCTCCTTCCAGCTTTTGAATCTTTTCTTTTAGTTCAGATACTTCCTTTCTGCGAAAAGAAACTTCCTTGGCTAAATCTGTAACAGAGACATTATGAAGCTTCGACTCTCTGTTAAATTTGATATAAGTCTTCGTATTTTTATCAAAGGAAGCATCTAAAAATAATGACTGTCTTTTTGGGATTTCAGAATTTTTCCCTTTTTGTTCAGCCTTGACAGTTTTAATAAATGTTTCAAGAAGGGAATTTTTCATATCTCGTTCTGGAAGGCCCTTTATTTGAGCAAGAATTTGTGCTTTTGGATTACCTGTGTTATGAAACATGCAGACGTTTAATTTTTTTCTTCTTTTTGGTTCTAATTTAAACTCAGAACTTTCAGTACTACCTTCACAGGTGCAAAAATTTGGATTGTTACAATTACAATCCTGATTCATAAGAATTTCTTCATCTGAAGAATATTCAAATTGAGATGTAGATGTGGATGAAGAACAACAACCTTCTTTTAGAAGATGAATTTCATCTTTGGGCTTGAAAGGATTGTAAGGGCAAGAATTTGTATCATGACTGTTAGCCCCACATCTATTGCAGTGTTGTTTTAACACCAGTTGTTTTCTTTCTTGAGCCTCTTTTGCTTTTTGTTCAGAAAACTTGCCCTTGGCTCTTCTAGAGGCTTCATTATCTGGACAATCATGGGCATAGTGTCCATTTTTTCCACAGATCCAGCAAATTACTTTCTGTTTTGCTTCATGACTGTGTGTTTTGAGCCTGATGTCTTTTGGCTCATAGTAGTGGCTTCTAGGCATGAACTTATACCTAGCTTTGTATTTTCTACCTTTTTCTCCCTTTATATATTTAGGCCTTTTTCTTCTTTTTCTTGCTGGGTTTGTCAAATACAGCCCATATTGTTCACATATTGATTTTTTATCAGGGAGATAGGAGGATTTGGACACATAATGTTGTACTTTCATACTAGTACAGAGCCCTATCAAGGCTTTGGTTACTAAGGAATAGATTTCCCCCCAAGTATAAAGCTCATAAGGTAGTTTGAATATCTCTTCCATTTTTAGATATTCAACAAATTCACTGGGGAGTGTTGTTAAATAAACCTGTTTCCATAACATATTTTTACTTTCTTTAACTTCAAAGATTCTTTGTGTCCATTCTTTATGAAATTTCTCATATTCTGACATCTTTCTACATTTCATATTCATAAGAACAATTTCATGTTTTTCAACAATTTCATTCTCAGTCCCACACTAGTTCTCAAGTATCAGGGTGGTGAGAGCACTAATCATATTATTAACCACAGTCCCATCAACATGATATACAATATCACCTTCTTCATCCTTTAAAGTTTTTGCTTCCGTTTTGGTGATCATCAGAGGAGAAGAAATAACTTCCCACCATTTACTAAGAGTTCCTCTAAAACATTGAATAATAGTCTTGCATGCCTCTACTTCTGTTTTACCCTTCATGCACATAATCTTATAAGAGACATACATTCTATCAATCATCTGTCGTATTTGTGCAATAGACAAATTATCAATGTTCCATTCTTGGAACCAGTCATCAGCAAATGTTTGTGACTCTGGGAGTTTTCCTTTTCCGACAAGATTAGGGGCTGCTAGCCTGGTGGAATGGGATGGAATATTTTCATATGAAGGATTTCTAATAGTAACCAGAGAATGCCTATCTTTGGAGAATTTTTCAGAGGACTCTGGTTCATCCTTCTCAGGAGGAAAATGCAGAGGAAACTTATGTACAGTTTTTCTCTCAGAGGGTTTATATACAAGAGACAGAATGGAGATATGGGAACTAAGAAGGATAAAGGAAGTAGGAATAGGTTTGTCAGGTTGACTGGTTTTGCCTTTTATTTCTGTTAAAGACTTACCCATGACTAAAAAGGCGTTTCCTAATCCTTCCATGATTTCTTCATGGTTTCTGTTTGACTCTCTAGCTCTGTATGATATTTCAGTCAAAGCAGAATCCATCTTGTCTTTTACATCAATGACCTTTTCCTGTATTTGGTCTACTTCCCTGACAACAGTATTAGTAGACACTTGCAGATCTATGATCTGTTCTTTTCTTGCATAGTCGTTGGTAATGAAGGTGTGTGTAGCCATTCCTCTAAGAGCAGTATTTGTCCAGTTTAATTGTTCAGACACAAACTAGACTATTTTGTCTATCCCAAACAGTTGAATGGCTTCATCAGATAATAGCAAAGGAATTGCTCTGGCTTGTTTAGAACTATCTTCAAGTACAATTCCTTTAAAAGGTGGAAAAGTAGAGTTTGATTCTACAATAGTTCCGTCTAGGCTTTTCCACTTATGTCTAGGAGATTTAGAGCTTTCTCCTACCATTTGGACTATAGGAGTTTGTTGTAATTTTCTCCATTCAAAGAAGGAGATCCAACTGTTTTCTTCTGTCATAAATTCTTTCCATTGTTTAGATAGTCTTTGTTTTTCTTCTTCAGTTGTGGCTTTATCAAACTCCATAGTCTCTGGATTTGTAAAAAAATCCCAATTTATCATCCTTTTGATCCATTCATTAGGAATGGAACCTTTCTGACATCCTTTCATGACTGTATGAAATTTATGAATTTCATCTACAAACATTCTTTGAATATTATTGGGTAGGGGATTATTAAATCGACAGTCAGGGATGACTGTGTCACATTGTTCAGTGTATCCTAACCCATACCAAGTCCTTCTTTAATCTGTCATTTAAGAGTTTTCTATCTTGGTCACATTGTTTATAAAAATGGCTGATATAATTCAAACTTCCCAAGAATCTCTTTAATTGGGTTTTCTCGAGAATCTTATCAGGGAACTTGCCTACAAATTCTACAGCATGGGTCTGTAGAGTTAGTTTCCCATTATTGATTGTATGGCCTAGATATTTGATTTCAGTCTTGAATAGATCGAGCTTTTTCTTGGAAAAGACTAGGCCTGTTTGTTTGATTATTTGCAAAAATTTCCTCAAATGTTTAAAATGCTGGTCAACTGATGAGGAAAATACAAGTATATCATCAATGTAAATAATAAGCCAATCAAAATATGGCTTAAGGGTGTCATCCATTACCCTCTAAAATTTTGAAGGTGCATTTTTCAGACCAAAGGGCATTCCATTCCATTCGTAATGTCCAGTAGGGACATTGAAAGTTGTTTTGAACTTATCCTCTTCTTTATTAGCAACTTGCCAGAATCCTAATTTTAGGTCAAACTTTGAAAATATCTTTGCTCCAACAATTCTGGTTACCAGGCTGCTTTTGTTAGGGATTGGATATGTATCATCATCTAAGACTTTATTTAAGGTCTTATAATTCACAACTAGTCGAGGAATGCCTCTTATCTGTTCATAGTGTTTATTAACATAGAAGCCATAGCAATTCCACGGACTAGTGGATTCTCTGATTAATTCTTTACTAAGTAGGCCCTTTATTTCTTCTACACATAATTTTTGGTACTCTGCATTCATGGGAATAGCCCTACTTTTGCATGGTTTCCCTTGATATTCTTATTTATAAGGAAGAGAAGCCTCATGTTTCTTTTGTCTCCATAAGGCTGTAGGGTTTTCTGAAGAGACTGTATCATTAAACTCTAGTTTTAGTAGAAGAATCTTTTGTTGTTTCGCTTCTTTACCAAGCTGTTCTTTTATTCTTACCCCTGATTGGAATTCTTTTAATTCTTCTATCTTTAGGATTTTGCTTCTGATCATTTGAACCATATCAGAAGTCCTTGGGGTATTGACAAAGGGGAGTTTTATGATAACTTTTCCCTTTTGAGAAGATATACTAATAAAATATCCTAGCTTGTCTTTTGTCACCATTGTGGATCCATGTGGAGACACAGATGCAAGAAAAGTGGTACCGAGGATGCAGGCAATAGGAATGTTTGCCAGGAAGAATTTCAACTTTAGACAATAATCTTGGAAGCACAGAACAACTTCCGGAATCTGAAAGAAGATCTCATTTGGGATGTTTCCCAAACCAACAACTAGTGGTTGAGCCTTTTGCCATAGATATACAGGAATGATATCTTTATGTAGCAGGTTTAGGTCAGATCTTGTATCTGTTAAAGTCTTCAGACGAAAAATATTTCTTTGTATTTTTAGATCAATCAGGACATGATATTTCTGATGCTCAACTTGGAAGATTTGGTATTTTTGTTCTTTCTCATGTTCTGTACTGTCCTTTTGGGTTTTGATAGATTTCTTTAATCTACCTATCTCTTTTCCAATATCTTAAATGGAAAGAGTTTGAACATGACAGCATATAGGATTTTCCTTTTGTGGAGTTAGGATCTTTGAAGAAATTGTTGAGAATTTTGTTCTTTGAAGTCTCCATTCATAAAAGGAAATGAATACTTCTTCAGAATCCATAAAATTTTTCCATTGCAAGGCTAAATCTATCTTTTCTTTGTTTGAATTATTTCTAGCAAAATAATCTTCTTTTGGATGAGTGAATAAATCCCAGTTTAACATTTCTTTCATCCAATCAATTTTGATTGTAGATTTATTGCATCCTTTCAGAAGTGAGAGAATTTTTTGGATTTCTGGGATAGAGGGTTTTCTCATATCTTCTAGAACATAGGCTTGATGTCTCTGATTTATTTCCATACAGAACTGAGATTGAATGACTAAGACATGAGAATCATGTGGAAAAGGAAAATCTATACATTGAGGATGAAGACATTGTTCTTTGGCAGTAGATTTTGGTGGTGGTAAATTTGTTTATGGATTGTGGTTAGCATGTTCAAACTGAACTCTTTCTTCTTATTTAAATGCAGAGAGTGTGGATAAAGTAATGAGTTCTCCAAAATCTAAACATTTTACTGTGAAAGGAACATGGCCAACTTTATCAGCTAGAGAATGAAGTGAGGCATGTAAACAGAAGGATGGAGTGGAAGAGGAAGAAGTCAAAGACTTTTGTTTGGAAAGGTTTCTCTGGGGAAAAGAGATTACTGTTGAAGATGCAGTTTCTTTAATTTGGGCTGAAGTAATAGCCCTTGGAACTGGTGCTTTTGGAGTATGAATAACCCAGTCAGTAGGGAAATAGAGATTTTCCCATTTTATGAGTTGATGTTCCATTTTTTGGTTCAATGGGTATGTTAGCACCAGTGTACTAGATTGGGATGTTTTACTAGGGGTATGTAATATTGTTAGGAAAAGAGTATTGGTATGTCTGAAACATCCCCTAGTCTGTATTGATATATTGGTTCTGGTTGGACACATATCAAATCCAGTTGTTCTTATTTGGAGTTTTAGAATGTCTCCAATATTTTCATCAAAGGTGTAAGCAGAAAAGTTTGGATAGCAGTCAAAATATACAGGTCCGTTTGAGAGGGGGGAAACAATTCCACCGATTAAGGAATTAGTAAATTTATTATGAGTCATATCCCTTACTGTTCATAAAACATATGCATCTATTCCTTTGTGTGCAAGTGGGCTGATCCCAACTCTGATGCAGCCAAAATGAAGATAATTTGTTCTATATTTCTTGGCTTCATTCTGGATCTCTTTGGTATTTATCAGTGAAATGGTTTGGCTAACATCACTGTTTTGTTGTATTCTGCTTATAGATTCTTTAACAATTACCTTAGACACTGCCTTGAGATGAAACATACTTAGATATTGATATACTTGGCTGAGAGAAATAGGGGGTAATTTCCAAGCCGCTTGGGGCTGAGTTTCAATTTATTCTATACTAGCATGGTTGATACTTTGAGATCTATTATATGCAAACATAGATTCTAAACTATTTACAGAGTCTGTTTCAGAAGTACTTTGATCTTCAGCATTCTTAATTTCTCTGAAAGAGACTGAAGGAGAATCCATAGTAGTAGATATTACTATGACTGCATAGAAAAGCAGGGTGTTTAGTCTTGTGTCTTCCCTAAGGAAGATTGGACAGGCTCTTGGCCGACTTCTCAGGCAAAGACTAGTAACTCGTTCCGGAAGTCGTAGTAGTGGAAATCCTGCCTTTAAAGGACCCGAGACTACTGATACGGTTTCAAAAGTGTGTCGCAAGAGTGGAAACCTTGCCTTTAAAGGGCTTGAGACTCTTGATACGACACTGGATTCTTAGACCACACACACAGAATATATAACACACAGAAAACAGAGCGAATAGCTTTTATTAGTATGAAGTTCTGATATCATAACCGGCTCGAAATGAAGTTCTTTGGCTCTGATACCATTTGTAAGCTGCTTGCTGCACAACTTGTCAGTGGCTTCCTCCGACGGAGAATGAAGCTTGACGATTGCTTTGTCTCATGCGCTGCTCCCTTCTGTCATCTGGCCTTCTACTTCTTGCTACTCTCAGCAAAACCAATATCATCTCGTAAAGAGCTTTCGACCCCCTTGTGAACCCCACCACTTGGACTCTACCAAGCTTTTGCGGCCTTATGTGAACCCCATAGCTGGCCTTCAGTGCCTCTCTACACCTACAACTGCCCTTAGCGGCCTCCTTGCCTAGCGGGACTTACTACCAGTGCTCGACAGACACCTTATCTCCCCTATGAGTGAACTTTATCTCCGGATGAGTGAACTTTGGCAAATCGTACCAAGGAACATTGAGTACAATAACAGGCAAATAAACAAGAATCATAGCGAGCGCATAACCCAGAGACAATATTCAATATTCATTGATACACATACGTGAAAGTCTTTCTTATATTAATCACAGAGCATAAATATGCCAGGGTATTACAATAGAGCAGGATGCTCGTATTCGCTCACAACACACTTACTTACAGACTCAATGAGAATGACACAAAGCTTCAGACAAGAGGGAATCTTAGAAGACTCGGACTAACACTCAAACTCTCTATGAAAGTTCCTTCCCGAGAATGAACTCTTCTCCTTATATACAAAATTTTGGAGGAGGAAATCATTTTGAAGATAAGACTCGATATGACTTTTGACCCTACATGTCGACCACTATATCTAGCTTTATGGATTCGGCGTTAGAGATCGTGCAAGATCCTCCGACCAAATCAAAGCCTTTATTACATATCAACCAAAAGTAAATTAAACAGTAAGTCTGACGGGGTAGTCGTGTAAGATTCCTCCGTCAGAGGACAGACAAGACATGACATAAAGAAGAGAATCTTGGAAATGCGGGTCAAACCACGCCAAAAGTCGGAGAAGTGCTCTGAGTTTCCAAGATGCTCATTATCTCCTAAGGAAAAATAATTAGAAAGTGGATATTGATTACGGTAACCCACTAAAGCCGAACGGCTCCACTATCAGCCATTTAGACATGAATGCATGTGAATACACTGTGGAGGTTAGTCACGTCAACCCACGAAAACCGACTGCCACTATCTGTCGGGCAATAAGACTTACATCATTATTCCATAGGATGATCATGAAAATTACGAAATCGCTTCGGGTCCCAGTGATGAGTATATATTTCTCTGTATAACTCCGGATCTTTTTCACTGTCTTTGTCTTGTTGTAGAACATATCTTGTTCTAATCACCCAAGGATGTCTTTCTCTGATGAATAACATTTTAAAATCATCGTCAGAAAATTTTTCAAGCCTGTGAACATTTTCTGGATGTCTTCTATTTGAGAATAAAAACATTATTGCAGTATCAATTACATCAGGATGAACTCCGCTTGGATTCAAACCAAATTTCTTCCACCAATCTGATAGCCAATCTGGTTCAGGAAATGTAACAAAAGGCACAAAAAATTTAATCATACAATAATAATATCTGTACTGGTCTGTCCACATAGCTTTATATTGGAAATAGTTTATTTCAAACAGTCTTGCATGTGGATCTTGATTTGGCCATGACTGTAATGTTCTCATTCTATTTATCTGGAAGAAATTCCAGGCTGGAGTTTGTTGCCAGGTCTGAGTCTGTTGGCAAAACTAGTTTTTGCCAGCAGATCTAATTCTAGTAAGATCTCCCATTTCTATTAGCTTCTGTCTTGCTGCAATAGTAGATTCCTAATGCATTTGTCCGATTACATGCTGAGGTGGTATGACATGAATACTAGTGTTCCTAGAGAAGCCTGGTAGCCCAAACTCTACTCCTTCTGAACATCTCAACTGCCACTGAGGAACCCAGTGTTCTCTGTAGGTTTCCCAATCTGTATTATCATCCAAATACTCAGTGGATGGAGCATTTCTGTAATCATCCCAAGTGTTTATAATCACCATACTCTTGGAGTAATAAGAAATTTGAGCATGAGATTGAGAAATGAAAGGCAATTCTATTCTCTTGGGTGGATGAGCATTTATACTTGGTAAAGTAATAAAGTATCCTGGTTCACCTGTAGAACTTTGATAGGAGCCATGTGGTTCTACAGCAGATAAAAATGGTGTCCCAAGAATACATTCTACTAGTAACTCTGTTATCAAATATTTCATTCCTAGGGCATATTCATCAAATAATAAAATGCCTTTAGGAATCTCATAGTTCATATCTGTATTTACATTTCCCAGTCCTATAGTAGAATAATTACTAGGAAGCCAATATTTTCTTTTTCCACATGACTCTCATGTCTTAGTCATTCAGAATCAATTTTGTATAGAAATAAATCAGAGACGCCAAGCCTATGTCCCTGAAGACATGAGAAAACCTTCCATCCCAGAAATCCAAAAAATCCTTTTACTATTGAAAGGATGCAGTAAAGACATAGTCAGAACTGATTGGATGAAAGAAATGTTGAATTGGGATTTATTCACTCATCCAAAAGCATATTCTTTTGCTAGAAGAACTTCAAATAAAGAAAAGATAGATCTGGCCTTACAATGGAAGAGGTTTATGGATTCTGAAGAAGTATTCATTTCCTTTTATGAATGGAGACTTAAGAAAACAAAATTTTCAAAAATTTGTCCAAAAATCCTAACTCTTCAAAAGGCAAAACCTATATGTTGTCATGTTCAGACTCTTTCTATATCAGAAATTGGAAAAGAGATAGGTAGATTAAAGAAATCTACCAAAATCCAAAAGGATAATACAGAAGAGGAAAAAGAACAAAAGGACCAAATTCTACAGATTGAGCATCAGAAATATCATGTCCTTATTGATTTAAAAATACAAGGAAATCCTTTTCATTTGAAGACTCTAATAGATACAGGATCTGATCTAAACCTGTTGCATAAAGAAATAATTCTTGTATATTTATGGCAAAAAACCCAAGTAATTGCTGTTGGTCTGGGAAATATCCCAAATGAGATCTCTTTTCAGATTCCGGAAGCCATTCTATGCTTCCAAGACTATTGTTTGAAATTAAAATTCTTCCTGGCAGACATTTCTATTGCTTGCATCCTTGGTACCCCTTTTCTTGCAACTGTGTCTCCACATGGGTTCACAATGGTGACAAAAGACAAGCCAGGATATTTTATCAGTATTCCTTCTCAAAAGGGAAAAGTTATCATAAAACTTCCCTTTGTCTCTACCCCAAGGACTTCTGATATGGTCCAAATGATCCAAAGCAAAACCTTAAAGATAGAAGAACTAAAAGAATTCCAATCCGGGGTAAGAATAAAAAACAGCTTGGTAAAGAAGCAATTCAACAAAATATTATTTTGTTAAAACATGAATTTATTGATACAGTTTGTTCAGAAAACCCTACAGCTTTCTGGAAACAAAAGAAACATGAAGTTTCTCTTCCCTATAAAGAAGAATATCAAGGGAAACCATGCAAAAGTAGGGCTATTCCCATGAATGCAGAGTATCAAAGATTATGTGAAAAAAAAATAAAGGGCTTACTTAGTAAATAACTAATCAGAGAATCCACTAGTCCATGGAATTTCTATGGTTTCTATGTTAATAAACACTCTGAAGAGATAAGAGGCATTCCTCGACTAGTTGTGAATTATAAGCCCTTAAATAAAGTCTTAGCTGATGATACATATCCAAACCCTAACAAAAGCAGCCTGGTTACCAGAATTGCTGGAGCAAAGATATTTTCAAAATTTGATCTAAAATCAGGATTCCGGCAAGTCGCTATTAAAGAAGAGGATAAGTTCAAAACAACTTTCAATGTCCCTGCTGCACATCATGAATGGAATGTAATTCCCTTTGGTCTGAAAAATGCACCATCAAAATTTCAGAGGGTAATGGATGATGCTCTTAAGCCATATTTTGATTGGCTTATTGTTTATATTGATGATATCCTTGTTTTTTCCTCATCAGTTGACCAACATTTTAAGCATCTGAGGAAATTTTTACAAATAATCAAACAGGCAGGTCTAGTTTTCTCCAAGAAAAAGCTTGAGCTATTCAAGACTGAAATCAAATATCTAGGCCATACAATCAATAATGGGAAACTAACTCTATAGACCCATGCTGTAGAATTTGCAGACAAGTTTCCTGATAAGATTATTGACAAAAATAAGCTACAGAGATTCTTGGGAAGTTTGAATTATATCATCCATTTTTATAAAAAATGTGCCCAAGATAGAAAACTCTTAAATGATAGATTAAAGAAGGACCTAAGTCTTTGGACATAAGCTCACACACAAGCAGTAAAGAATATCAAAGCTAAAACCAAAAATCTTCCTATTCTCTACATTTCTGATAATGATCTCCCTAAGATAGTTGAAACAGATGCAAGTAATATTGGTTGGGGAGCAGTTCTCAAACAAGTCAGAAATAAAAATGATAGAAGAAAACAAGAGATTATTCAGTTTGCTTCTGGACTTTGGCAGGCGGCAGAAAATAACTATTCTGCACTAGATAAAGAAATCAAAGTCACATTAAATGCCATTCAAAAATTTGAAGTTTATTTGATCTATAAAAAGTTTTTATTAAGAACAGATGCTGCTGCCATGAACAAAGTTCTTAATAAAGATTTAAAGTCCCAAGGAGATTCTAAGTTTGCTAGATGGCAGAATTTATTTAGCAATTTCGACTTTACCATTGAACATATCAAAGGGACTGAAAACTCTATTCTAGATTTCTTAAGCAGAGAGCATCTCCAAAATCTTTGTTTAATAATTTCTGTACATCTTAGAAATGGTACAGAAACTTTAGTAAATATACCTGATTCCCTAAGTTGGGAAACATATGAAGCAGAGTGGGCACCTCATTGGGAACTAAGGAGTACAAAAATTCTTTCTAAGACTACACGACTTTCATACTCAAACTTGGTTCCAGAAGTGAGAGGAAGGAGAATTCCAAATGTCCTTGCCCCGGTAATTTCTAGATCTACTACAAGAGCAATCGAAGCACAAGAGGCCTTAAATTATACATTTCATGATATTGATCTTATTTGGGATATCAGGGATAATATTGGAAATAGCCAGCAATATTTTTGTCTTCATAGACCAAGATTGCTATTTCATTGGCCAGAGAGAAATCCTAGCATAAGCTTTCCAGAAACAGATATAAATTATCATGCCTATAAACAAATGTGGTGGGATTTCATCCAACAAGAAGATTTTGTTACTCTGGTCAAATTTGGTAATGTCAATACTGCTACCTTTGGAAGACCACCATTATGGCTTGCAGATTGGTGGAAAGATTTTGGACTGAACAAAGGAGCCATTGATCCCCATATCCTAATTTCTGTATCACCTTTACAATCCCTCCAAAATCTTTTTGAATTTGGGCCAAATGAAGGAGAGTTACAATGCCTATTCATATTAAATCATTTTCAATGGGCAGTAAAGGTAAAGACAATTGTTCAAATCATGAATAATCAACCTTTCATTGCAAGAAAAATCTACACCAAATCTTGGGATACGCTACACTATCCTGAAAGATTCTCTATGCATATTGAAAATGATTGATATTGATGATTCATGTCTAAATGGCTGACAGTGGTGCCATTCGGGTTTTGTGGGCTACCATAATCAACATCCACTTTGTAATTATTTCTATCCTTTGTAATAATGAGATATCTTGGAAACTCGAAGCACTTCTCCGACTTTTGGTGTGGTTTGACCTGCATTTTCAAGATTCTCTTCTTTATGTCATGTTTTGTCTGTCCTCTGATCGGGAAGCTTGCATGACTACCCTATTAGACTTATTGTTTAATTTACTTTCAGTGGATATGAAATAAAGGCTTTGATTTGGTCAGAGGATCTTGCACGATCTCTACCGCCGAATCCATAAAGCAAGATATAGTGGTTGACATGTAGGGTCGAATGTCATATTGATTCTTATCTCCGAAATGATTCCTTTCTCCAAAAATTTGTATATGAGGAGGATAAGAGTTCATTCTCGAGGAGGATCTTTCATAGAGAGTTTGAGTGTTAGTCCGATTCTTCTAAGCTTCCCTCCTGTTTTAATCTTTGTTTCATTCTCATTGAGTCTGTAAGTAAGTGTATTGTGAGCAAATACGAGCATCTTGCTCTGAGCATCCTGCTCTGTTGTAATACCCTGGCATATTTATGATCTGTGATTAATATAAGAAATACTTCTGCATATGTGTATCTCTGAATATTGATTATTGTCTCTGTGTTATGCGTTCGTTGTGATTCTTGTTTATTTGCCTGTTATTGCACTCAGTGTTCCTTGGTACGATTTGTCGAAATTCACTCATCCGGAGATAAAGTTCACTCATAGGGGAGATAAGGTGTCTGTCGTGCATTGGTAATAAGTCCCGCTAGGCAAGGAGGCCGCTAAGGGAAGTTGTAGGTGCAGAGAGGCGTTGAAGGCCAGCCATGGGGTTCACATAAGGCCACAAAAGCTTGGTGGAGTCCACGTGGTGGGGTTCACAAGGGGTTTGAAAGCTCTTTATGGGATGATATTGGTTCTGCTGAGAGTAGCAAGAAGCAGAAGGCCAGATGACAGAAGGGAGCAGCGCATGAGACAAAGAAATCATCAAGCTTCATTCTACGATGGAGGAAAGCCTCTGAAAAGATGTGCAACAAGCAGCTTACAAATGGTATCAGAGCCAAAGAACTTCATTTCGAGTTGGGTATGATATCAGAACTTCATTTTGATAAAAGTTATTCGCTCTATTTTCTATGTGTTATACATTCTGTGTGTGTGTGGTCTAAGAATCCAGTGCCATATCAAGAGTCTCGAGCCCTTTAAAGGCAGGGTTTCCACTCTTGCGACACACTTTTGAAGCCGTATCAGTAGTCTCGGGTCCTTTAAAGGCATGATTTCCAGTACTGTGACTTCCAGAAAGAGTTACTAGTTTCTGCCTGAGCAGTCGGCCAGGAGCCTGTCTAATCTTCTTTAGGGAAGACACAAGACTAAACGCCCTGCTTTTCTATGCAGTCATAGTAATCTCTACTATTTTAATGTATTCTTCAGTCTGTTATCGTTCTGTAAATAATACTGTAGACAGTACCACATCTACTTCAGAACCTGCATTTTGTTTCATGATCCATTATATGCCTACTATTGAAACACTTGATCCTAGATTGCAAGATATATATATAAATTCATGAGACCTGCTGGTACACCTAAATATGGGTTAGGGTATATAGAACAATGTGACCAAGTCATTCCAGATTGCAGATTCTCTAACCCTTTACCCAACGATATGAAAACACCATCTGTGGATGAAATCCACAAGTCTCATTCTGTAATGAGAGGATGCCAGAAGGGATCTATTGAAGAAAAATGGATCAAGAAAATGTTAAACTGGGATTTGTTCACAAACCTAGAAACAAATGAATTCAATTCAGCCGTGTCAGATAAGGAAAAACTGAAACTGTCTCAAAGTTGGCAAAAATACATAACTGACAACAATTTATGGATTTCTTTCTTTGAATGGAAGAAATTGAGCTTAAAGGATGAAGTTCAGATGATGGGAGAAAGTTCTGAAAATCCTCCCAAACATAAGTGAAAGTATTGAAGGAAAAACTGTAGAATCAAATTCTACTTTTCCTCCCTTCAAGGGCATTGTCCTTGCAGATAACAATCGACAAGTAAAAGCAGTTCCATTACTGCTTTCTGAGGAAGCTATTCAACTTTCTGGTATTGAAAGAGAGTTCAGTTTGTGTCAGAACAGATTAACTGGACTAATACCACCTTAAGAGGCATGGTAACCCATACTTTTGTGACCAATGACTATGTCAGAAAAGGACAAATAATAGATTTTCAAGTTTCTACAAATACTATTGTCCATTCTGTAAACCAGATTCAAGAAAAGGTCACAGATGTAAAAGATAAAATGGACTCTGCTTTATGTGAGATATCCTGTAAGTCTAGAGGGTCCCTGAGAAATCATGAAGAACTGATGGAAGGATTGGGACAAGATTTCTCTAAGTTGGGAAAGACATTGACTGAAATTAGACAGAAGGATAGTAATCCTGATAAACCTATCCCTGATCTGTTCATCCTTCCAAGTCCCTCTATTTCAATACTGTCTCTTGTATATAAGTCATCTGAGACAGTAATTCAAAAAAGATTCCCTCACCATTTTCTTCCAGAAGAAGATAAACCAGAATCATCTTCAAAAGAACATCTTTCTCTGGTCACCATCCAAAATCCTACATATGAAAATATTCCACATCATACTAGTAGACCATCAGCCCCAGACCTAATAGGTAAAGGCAGACTGCCTGAGTCACAAACATTTTCTGAAGATTGGTTCCAGGAATGGAACATTGATAGTTTGTTTGTTGCCCAAATCAGACAAATGAGAGATAGAATGTATGTCTCCTACAAAATCATGTGCATGAAAGGGAAAACAGAAGTAGAGGCATGCAAATCCATCATCCAATGTTTCACAGGCACTCTCAGCAAATGGTGGGAAGTTATCTCTTCTCCTATCATGATTGCCAAAATGGAAGCTGAGGTTCTCAGAGATGAACAAGGGGACATTGTTTACCATACTGATGGAACTCCCCATAATAATATGATTGGTACTCTAACCACTGCAATCCTTGAGCACTGGTGTGGAATTGAATCAGAATTAGCTGACAAGCTTGAGTTAATTCTGATGAATATGAATTGCAAGAAAATGTCTGAGTATGAAGAGTTCCATAAAGATTGGACTCAGAAAATTTTTGAAGTACAGGATAGTCAAAATCTTCTGTGGAAACAAGTATACTTGGCAACCATACCAAGTAAATTTGTAGAATATCTGAAAATGCAGGAAGTATTCAAACTTCCTTATGAAATGTATACATGGGGAGAAATATATTCTCTTATCACCAAATCCCTAATTAGACTTTGTGTAAATATGAAAGTCCAAAATTCTGTATCCAGGGTATCCTACCTCCCTGACCAAAAATCTATCTGTGAAAAATATGACCTTTATATCACAAATCCTGTTAAAAAGAAAAGGAAAATGAAAAGGGAATTCAAAGAGAAAAAGAGAGAAAGAATAAAATATAGATACATGCCTGAAACCCATTATTACGAGACTGAGGACATAAAATTGAAATCCCATTCCTATCAGGGTAAGAAACAAATACAATGCTGGATATGTGGAAAATCTAGGCATATAGCACATAATTGTCCAGACAATAGAGCCTCTAGAAAATCAAAGGAAAAGCTTTCTGAACAAAAAGCTAAAGAGGCACAAGAAAAGAAACAATTGGCTTCAAGAACACATTGTAACAGGTGTGGAGACAATGACCATGAAACCGACCAGTGTTTGTATCACCCTTTTAAAAGAGAAGAAGTTCATCTTCTTCAAAAAGGATGTTGTATAGAATCTTATAGTACTTCTGAGTTTGATTATAGCTCAGAAGAAGAAATATTGATAAATCAAGATTGCAAGTGTAGTAATCCAAATTTCTACTCTTGCCAGAGTAATACAGGTGGATGGCATTTAATGCCGCCTTTATTTCTTTATCCAGGGCTGAATAATTTCTTTCAGCTGATTGCCAAAGACCTGAAGAAAATTGGATAATTTCTTCTTTTTTTCTATCGCCCTGATGTCTGATTTATTTGAGGACTGCTCCCCATCCAATATTGTTGGCATTTGTTTCAACTATTTTGGGGAGGTCATCATCAGAAATATGCAGTATGAGAAGATTTTTGGCTTTCATGTTTCCAACTGTCTGAGAATGGGCTTCGGTCCAAGGAGTAGGGTCTTTCTTTAACCTGTCATTTAATAATTTTCTGTCTTGGGAACAACCTTTGTAGAAATGGCTAATATAATTTAAACTACCCAAGAATCTTTATAACCGAACCTTTTCAGTTATTTTATCCGAAAATTTGTTAGCAAATTCTACAACATGTGTCTGCAAAGTAAGCTCTCCTTTTTTTATGGTATGGCCTAGATACTTGATCTCTGTTTTGAATAATTCAAGCTTCTTTTTTGAAAATACTAGGCCTGTTTGCTTGATTATTTGCAGAAATTTATTAAGGTGTTTAAAATGCTGATCCACAAAGGATGAAAACACAAGAATGTCATCAATATATACAATAAGCCAATCAAAGTATGGTTTTAGTGTATCATCCATGACCCTTTGAAATTTGGATGGTGCATTCTTTAGGCCAAATGGCATAACATTCCATTCATAATGTCCAGTTGGGACATTGAAAGCTATTTTAAATTTATCTTTTTCTTTGATAGCCACTTGCCAAAATCCTGATTTTAGATCAAATTTTGAAAATATTTTTGCACCAGCAATCCTTGTAACCAAACTAGTCTTATTTGGGATATGGTATGTGTCATCGGCCAAGACTTTATTTAAAGTCTTATAATTTACTACTATCTTGGGAATGCCTCTTACTTGTTCATAATGTTTATTCACATAGAAACCATAGCAATTCCAAGGACTAATAGATTCTCTGATGAGGCCTTTATTAAGAAGGCCTTTAACTTTCTATGCACACAATCTCTGATATTCAGCATTCATAGGGATATCTCTGCTTTGACAGGGTTTTCCCTTATAGTCTTCCTTGTATGGGAGAGAAACTTCATGTTTCTTTTGCTTCCAAAAAGATGTGGGATTTTCAAAGCATACTTGATCTATGAATTCTTGCATCAACAAAAGAATTTTTTGTTGAATTTGACTTTTAGTTTAACTGCTCTTTTATCCTTATCCCAGATTGTTGTCCTTTTAACTCTTCAATTTTGAGGATTTTATTTTTTATGGTTTTTACCATATTAGATATCCTTGGGATAGATACAAAAGGAAGTTTTATAGTAACTTTCTTATTTTCAGGCGCAGAGAGAATGCTAATAAAATAACCAGGTTTGTTATTGGCTAGCATAGTAGATCCATGGGGTTCAACTATTGCAAAGAATGGTGTCCCCAAAATGCAAGCTATAGGAATGTCTGCTAGCAAGAATTTTAGATGCAGGCAAATACTGTTTGAAGCAGAGAGTAGCTTCAGGAATTTCAAAAGAGATTTCTGTTGGGATATTTCCAAGTCCAACAGCACTTGCTTGTGTCTTTTGCCAGAAATTTACAGGAATAATATCTTTATTCAAAAGATTGAGGTCTGATCCTGTATCTAACAATGTTTTCAGATGAAAAGGCATTCCTTGAATTGTTAAATCCACAAGGACATGAAACTTTTGATGTAATATTGGAAATACTTGCTCTTCTTTTTGTTCTCTCTTTTCCTCCTGTTCCTTGATAAACCTTTTAAGTTTACCTATTTCTTTTCTCAGATCTGAGATAGAGAGAGTTTGGACAGGACAACATATTGGCTTAATTGAATATGGTTCCAAGGCCATTTCAGAGCAATTTCTTGGCTTCAAAATTTTTATTTTAGTCCTCCATTCATAAAAGGAAATAAACATATCATTTTCATCCATATGGGTTTTCCATCTTTTGATAAGCTCAGTTTTTCTTCATCTGAGCTATTTGAAGCAAAGTCTTCTGCACATGGATGATTAAATAGATCCCAATTTAACATTGCTTTCATCCATTCTGAATTTACTTTTTGTTTTTTACAACCAACCATCAAAGAGAGAAATTTCTCAATTTCGGGTACAGATATCTTTTTAAGGTCAAGTGGTATAGTTACTTGACATCTTCTGTTAGTTTCTGTATAAGAGTTTGTTCTTATAACAAGAACATGTGGTTCATGAGGAAAAGGGAAGTCAGAACACTGTGGGTGAGGACATGTTTCTTTTGCGGTAGAGTTTGTCGGTGGAAGGTTAGTGCGGGGATTATGATGGCTATGTTCAAATTGTAATTGATCTTCTTCTTTGAATGTAGAGAGAGTGGATAGAGTGACTAATTTCCCACAATCTAGGCATTGTACTGCAAAAGGAACATGGCCAATAGAATTTGCTAAAGAGTGGAGTGAAGGATGTAAACAGAAGGATGAGGTGGATGACGAAGAAGAAACTGAAGAGTTGTTCCGAGATAGAGATTTTTGTAGAAAGGAAATGACTGTGGAGGATGCAGATTCTTTTATTTGGGCAGATGTGATTTCCCTTGGGATTGGAGCTTTTGGTGTATCAATAACCCAGTCTATGGGGAAAGAAATATTTTCCCACCGAATTGTTTGATGCTCCATTTTTTGATTTAATGGGTCAGTTAGCACCAAAGTAATGGATTGAGAAGTTCAGCTAGGGGTATGTAAGATTGCAGGAAATAAAGTATTGGTATGTCCAAAGCATCCCCTCGTTTGTTTATTGCATAGGACTTTGAGTGATGGCCTCTTAGCAATGGGGTGGAGCTCATGCTTCTCATTCTTTCTTGTTTTTTTATTTTTTATTATTTTGATTTTCTTTCTTTTTTATTTTGGATATGGGGGTTCATTTCTTTCATTATGATTGATCATTTTACAAAAAATGATTTGGAGCAAAACCCTTGTGGAGAATTGGTTTTGGTGGTGAAATATTCCACCCTAGCTAATTGGTTGGAGAAATCACTCAGATTTCTCACATGTTTTCATTGTAGCAGAAGGAAGATTCACTAGCTAACAAATTTTGGGCTTTGTTAGATATTGTGGAAGCTATTCCATTCATTTGCACCTTGGTACTGATTGTGGGATTTCCCGAGGAGGGCACACCCATTGTTATTAGATATTGAGTTTAGGAGGAGAGTTATCCATTGCTACAAATCGTGGAGCTTGAAGAAGGGGGTGAATTCCTTGGTGCTAGTCGTGGGGTTGTGAGAGAGGGTTGCACTATTGTTGCTTCCTTGTTATTTGCAGCAGAATATCAGAGAGGAGAATCTATGGTATTTTTTGCTGATTCGTGGAGAATCCCTCCTGCCATAAATACTTTGAGAGGGCCGCCCTACTTGCTGGTGCATTTCTCATAAGTTTTGTGATGTCAATACTTGTATTTGTTCTTCCCATTGTGTTGTACCAATCATCTTCAGATCGTGGGATTTCTTAAGGCCATCTCAGTACATATATTGATGTTCAATGTATGGATATTCCAGGTTAGAATACCAAATAAATTAGATCTGTGTTGCTGAATTAAATTCCTGTTATGTTTCTGTTGTAATCTTTCTTTCCATATTAAATGCAAATAAGACTCCTATGGCATCAAACCTCTGGTTAGTCATTGCAAATCACTTTAAGGAAAAAAACCAACAAATACATATACATAATAGCAGCAACAGAG
>JASDQU010504297.1:609-26088 GCA_032191745.1 Picea mariana | reverse complement strand
TCTTTTTGGGATTTCAGAATTTTTCCCTTTTTGTTTAGCCTTGACAGTTTTAATAAATGTTTCAAGAAGGGAATTTTTCATATCTCCTTCTGGAAGGCCCTTTATTTGAGCAATCATTTGTGCTCCTGTGTTACGAAACATCCAGACCTTTAATTTTTCTCTTCTTTCTGGTTCTGATTCAAACTCAAAACTTTCAGTACTACTTTCACAGGTGCAAAAATTTGGATTGTTACAATTACAATCCTGATTCATAAGAATTTCTTCATCTGAAGAATATTCAAATTGATATGTAGATGTGGATGAAGAACAACAACCTTCTTTTAGAAGATGAATTTCATCTTTGGGCTTGAAAGGATTGTAAGGGCAAGAATTTGTATCATGACTGTTAGCCCCACATCTATTGCAGTGTTGTTTTAGCACCAGTTGTTTTCTTTCTTGAGCCTCTTTTGATTTTTGTTCAGAAAACTTGCCCTTGGCTCTTCTAGAGGCTTCATTATCTGGACAGTCATGGGCATAGTGTCCATTTTTTCCACAGATCCAGCAAATTACTTTCTGTTTTGCTTCATGACTGTGTGTTTTGAGCCTGATGTCTTTTGGCTCATAGTAGTGGCTTCTAGGCATGAACTTATACCTAGCTTTGTATTTTCTACCTTTTTCTCCCTTTATATATTTAGGCCTTTTTCTTCTTTTTCTTGTTGAGTTTGTCAAATACAACCTATATTGTTCACATATTGATTTTTGATCAGGGAGATAGGAGGATTTGGACACAGAATGTTGTACTTTCATACTAGTACAGAGCCCTATCAAGGCTTTGGTTACTAAGGAATAGATTTCCCCCCAAGTATAAAGCTCATAACGTAGTTTGAATATCTCTTCCATTTTTAGATATTCAACAAATTTACTGGGGAGTGTTGTTAAATAAACCTGTTTCCATAATAGATTTTTACTTTCTTTAACTTCAAAGATTCTTTGTGTCCTTTCTTTATGAAATTGCTCATATTCTGACATCTTTCTACATTTCATATTTATAAGAACAATTTCATGTTTGTCAGCAATTTCATTCTCAGTCCCACACCAGTGCTCAAGTATCAGGGTGGTAAGAGCACCAATCATATTATTAACCACAGTCCCATCAGCATGATATACAATATCACCTTCTTCATCCTTTAAAGTTTCTGCTTCCATTTTACTGAAGAAGAATACAAAATGTTCTTCATCAGAGAAAGACATCCCTGGGTGATTCGGACAAAGTATATACTGCACCAAGGCAGAGAAAATAATGAAGATCCTAAATTGTACTCATAGATACAAGGTCTGATTTAAATCTGTTGCATAAAGATATTATCCCTGCAAAATACTGGCTTCCTAGTTTCGGTTCTACTACTGGACTGGGAAATGTAAATACAAATTTTCAGTTTGAAATTCCTAAAGGTGTTTTATTGCTTGAAGATTAGATTGTATTTTGGGCACACCATTTCTTTCTGCAGTAGGACCTCATGGTTCTTGTATCTACCCAAATGAAAAACCAGGGTATTTCATCACTATGCCAAGTATTAAAGGAAATCCTCCTAGAAGAATTGAACTTCCTTTTATCTCTGACATACATATGCAAATTGCATACTGTAACAAAATTTTGGTAACAGTTGAAGTTTTTGACAGTCAGAGAATATCCCTGTCACTCATTACTTGGATGATGACACTCCTTGGGAAGACTTTAAAAGAAATTGGATACATGAATGGCAATTCACATCTTCAACTGAAGTAATCTTGGGAATACCGGGCTTCTCAAGAAATACTAATGCTCTTCCCCCACAATACATACTTGGAAGAATTCACCGGGTTGCTACTATTGCATCCAGGAATAAATTGATAGAAATGGGAGACTTGAGTAGACTTAGGTCTGCTAGTCAACAATGGTTTGATAATCAAACTCATACATGGGAAAACATTCCAGTATATCAGTTTTTCCAAATTAACAGAATGAGGGCTATTCAAGATTGGCCAAACAGAGATCCGGATGAAAAATTCTTTGATATAACCTATCATCAGTATAAATCTATGTGGTTTAATGTTTGTCTTTGGACAGATAAGTATAAATACTATTATTGTATGATAAGGTTTGCAGTTACATTTATCCTTCATTATGAACCAGATTGGATAATGGAATGGTGGACCAAGTTTGGACTAAATCCTGTGAACATCCATCCTCGGGTTGCAAAAACTGCCAAGATGTTCTTATATCCTGACAAAAGACTAGAAAGAATCCGAGATTTATTTACTGAAGAAGAATACAAAATGTTCTTCATCAGAGAAAGACATCCCTGGGTGATTCGGACAAAGTATATACTGCACCAAGGCAGAGAAAATAATGAAGATCCTAAATTGTACTCATAGATACAAGGTCTGATTTAAATCTGTTGCATAAAGATATTATCCCTGCAAAATACTGGCTTCCTAGTTTCGGTTCTACTACTGGACTGGGAAATGTAAATACAAATTTTCAGTTTGAAATTCCTAAAGGTGTTTTATTGCTTGAAGATTAGATTGTATTTTGGGCACACCATTTCTTTCTGCAGTAGGACCTCATGGTTCTTGTATCTACCCAAATGAAAAACCAGGGTATTTCATCACTATGCCAAGTATTAAAGGAAATCCTCCTAGAAGAATTGAACTTCCTTTTATCTCTGACATACATATGCAAATTKCATACTGTAACAAAATTTTGGTAACAGTTGAAGTTTTTGACAGTCAGAGAAATATCCCTGTCACTCATTACTTGGATGATGACACTCCTTGGGAAGACTTTAAAAGAAATTGGATACATGAATGGCAATTCACATCTTCAACTGAAGTAATCTTGGGAATACCGGGCTTCTCAAGAAATACTAATGCTCTTCCCCCACAATACATACTTGGAAGAATTCACCGGGTTGCTACTATTGCATCCAGGAATAAATTGATAGAAATGGGAGACTTGAGTAGACTTAGGTCTGCTAGTCAACAATGGTTTGATAATCAAACTCATACATGGGAAAACATTCCAGTATATCAGTTTTTCCAAATTAACAGAATGAGGGCTATTCAAGATTGGCCAAACAGAGATCCGGATGAAAAATTCTTTGATATAACCTATCATCAGTATAAATCTATGTGGTTTAATGTTTGTCTTTGGACAGATAAGTATAAATACTATTATTGTATGATAAGGTTTGCAGTTACATTTATCCTTCATTATGAACCAGATTGGATAATGGAATGGTGGACCAAGTTTGGACTAAATCCTGTGAACATCCATCCTCGGGTTGCAAAAACTGCCAAGATGTTCTTATATCCTGACAAAAGACTAGAAAGAATCCGAGATTTATTTACTGAAGAAGAATACAAAATGTTCTTCATCAGAGAAAGACATCCCTGGGTGATTCGGACAAAGTATATACTGCACCAAGGCAGAGAAAATAATGAAGATCCTAAATTGTACCAGGAAATCTATACACAACATTGGGATCCAAGTAATTTCCGACACTCTCATAATCATCCGCCGGATTCATAAAAGTTTTCGTGGGTTTATCTACAAAATTCCACTATGTAATAATTCATGTCTAAATGGCCAACAGTGGTGCCATTCGGTTTCCGTGGGTTGACGTCACTAACTCCACTATGTACATAATGTTGTCATGTGTTGTCATTTCAAATAAAATGAGAATCTTGGAAACTCGGAGCACTTCTCCGACTTTTGGTGCAGTTTGACCCACATTTCCAAGATGCTCTATTGTTTAGCATGTGATTGTCCTCTTTTAATGAGTACTCTGGTCGGGGAATCTTGCATGACAACCCTGTCATACTTTTACTTTCGGTGATATGGATCTTCTGGTCAGGGAATCCTGCATGATCTCCCTGTCAGATCTTTGCTTTCGGTGATTTGATCCGGGTGTCCTGCGTGATTATCCCGACAAATCTAATATCGTATCCTACTTTCGGTTGATATGAATAAAAGTAAATACATCTGCCAAATCCTAAAAGTATGATTTAGTGGTCGACATATGGGGCCACAAGTCTACTCGTGCCTGAGGCTTCATGATGACTCTTTCCTTCCAAATTTGTATAAAAGAGGAAGAGGAGTTCATTCTTAGGCATTCGAAGTTGTGTGAGTAGTGAGTCAGTCTAGTTTTCTAAGCTTCCTTTATGTCTGAAGCTTTGAGTCATTCTGTCTGTGAGTCGAGCGAAGAGCATCCTACTTAGAGTCTGTAATCTGTGCATCTGGCACAAATATATTGTAATACCCGAATGCTTTATGCTCTGATAATATAAAGACTTTCGCTTGTTATATCTCTAATGCTTGTCTATTGTCTCTGTATTATGCGCACATTGTGACTTCATTTATTTGCATGTATTTGCATCCGTTATTCCTTGGTACTGCTAGGTCTGAGTTGCTCATCCTGTTGGTAAGGTTCCTCGTAGCTGGTGTAAATGCATCTGCCGAGCAGTGGTAGTAAGTCCCGTCAGGCAGGAGGCCGCTTAGGGCAGTTGTAGCTGCAGAGATTCACCTAAAATAAACTATAGGGTTCAAATAGAACTGTTGAAAGGGCTCGATGGACTTCGAGTGGTGGGCTTCAGGAAGATAAGCAGAGTAAAGCGGTTAACCCGACGACATTGGTTCTGACGGAAGTAGCAGAAACCAGAAGACCAGATGATGAAGGGAGATTGCACATGAGACAAGCTGTCAATACGTCAAGCTTCATTCTCTGACAGAGGAAGCCCCTGACAAAGCTATTCGTCTGGAGCAGTTTACAAATGGTATCTGATAAATCTATTCGCTCTGTTTTGTAGAAATTTTTGTGTTGAATCCAGTCTGGTATTTTGAAATTGCTAGTTTCTGCCTAAGCAGTCGGCCAGGAGCCTATCTAATCTTCTTTTGAGAAGACATAAGACTAAACGCCCTGCTTTTCTGTGTAGAAATAGTGAGATCCTAATACTACTATGAATTCTTTTGAGTATAGATCTGTAAATAATACTGTAGAATCCTTTGTCTCTACTTCATAACATACGTCCTGTCTAATAATCCATTATATGCCTTCTATTGAGTCTTTAGATCCCCGTATTAAAGACATTTATAAAGGAATGAGACCACTTGGTACACCTAGGTATGGGTTGGGGTATCCTGACCAATGTGATACAGTCATTCCTGACTGTAGATTTAACAATCCCGTGCCTGATAATATTCAGACACCTACTATAGATGAAATTTATAAATTTCATACAGTCATGACAGGTTGCCAGAAGGGATCTATTCCTGATGAATGGATCAAAAGAATGATAAAATGGGATTTGTTTACAAACCCAGAAACCGTAGAATATGACAGAACTACAACAAATGATGAAAAACAGTGTCTGTCAAAACAATGGAAGGAATTTATGTCTGAAGAAAATTGTTGGATCTCCTTCTTTGAATGGAGAAAATTACAACAAAACCCTATAGTCCAAATGATAGGAGAAAGTTATGAATCTCCTAGACATAAGTGGAAAAGCCTGGATGGTAGCATAGTTGAATCAAATTCTACTTTTCCACCTTTTAAGGGAATTGTACTTGAAGACAGTTCTAAACAAGCTAGAGCAATCCCTTTGTTATTATCTGATGAAGCCATTCAGCTTTCTGGAATAGACAAAAGAGTCTAGTCTGTGTCTGAACAATTAAACTGGACAAATACTGCTCTTAGAGGAATGGCTACACACACCTTCATTACCAACGACTATGCAAGAAAAGAACAGATCATAGATCTGCAAGTGTCTACTAATACTGTTGTCAGGGCAGTAGACCAAATACAAGAAAAGGTCGTTGATGTAAAAGACAAGATGGATTCTGCTTTGACTGAAATATCATACAGGGCTAGAGAGTCAAACAGAAACCATGAAGAAATCATGGAAGGATTAGGAAATGCCTTTTCAGTCATGGGTAAGTCTTTAACAGAAATAAAAGGCAAAACCAGTCAACCTGACAAACCTATTCCTACTTACTTTATCCTTCCTAGTTCCCATATCTCCATTCTGTCTCCTGTATATAAACCCTCTAAGACAGAAACTGTACATAAGTTTCCTCTGCATTTTCCTCCTGAGAAAGATGAACCAGAGTCTTCTGAAAAAGCTTGCAAAAATAGACATTCTCTGGTCACTATTAGAAATCCATCATATGAAAATATTCCATCTCATTCCACTGGACCTTCAACCCCTGATCTTGTTGGAAAAGGAAAGCTTCCAGAATCACAAACATTTGCTGATGATTGGTTTCAAGAATGGAACATTGATAATCTGTCTATTGCTCAAATAAGGCAGATGATTGATAGGATGTATGTCTCCTATAAGATTATGTGTATGAAAGGTAAAACTGAAGTGGAGGCATGCAAGACTATTATTCAATGCTTCACAGGAACTCTTAGTAAATGGTGGGAAGTCATTTCTTCTCCTTTAATGATTACTAAGATGGAAGCAGAGATTCTAAAAGATGAAGAAGGTGATATTGTGTATTACTCTAATGGGACTACAGTGAACAACATGATTGGTGCTCTCACTACACTAATACTTGAGCACTGGTGTGGAACTGAGAATGAGATTGTTGATAAACATGAAATTGTTCTTATGAATGTGAAATGTAGAAAGATGTCAGAATATGAACAATTTCACAAAGAATGGACACAAAGAATTTTTGAAGTAAGAAAAAATCTGTTATGGAAACAAATTTACCTGGCAGCCCTCCCAAGCAAGTTTGTAGAATATCTAAAAATGGAAGAAGTCTTTAAACTTCCCTATGAAATTTATACTTGGGGAGAAATCTATTCTCTGGTAACTAAAGCACTGATAGGGTTATGTACCAGTATGAAAGTACAGAATTCTGTGTCCAAATCCTCATACCTCCCTGATCAAAAGTCTATTTGTGAACAATATGGGTTGTATCTGACAAATCTAGCAAGAAAAAGAAGAAAAAGACCCAAAGACATAAAGGGAGAAAAGGGTAGAAAATACAAAGCTAGGTATAAAAATATGCCTAGAACACACTATTATGAGCCAAAAGACATTCGACTCAAAACTCATGCTTATGAAGCAAAGCATAAAAATATCTGCTGGATCTGTGGAAAACTTGGACATTATGCTCATGATTGTCCTGAGAATGAAGCCTCTAGGAAAACAAAAAACAAAAAATCTGAACAAAAAGCAAAAGAGGCTCAAGAAAGAAAACAGTTAGTATTAAAGCTTCATTGTAATAGATGTGGAGCTAACAATCATGATACTAACTCTTTTCCTTATAATCCCTTCAAACCTAAGGATGAAGTTCATTTGTTAAGGGAAGGATGTTGTTCTTCATCCACAACTACATCCCAGTTTGAGTTTAATTCTGATGAAGAAATTTTAATGAATCAATATTGCAATTGCAGCAATCCTGATTTTTGTACTTGTGAAAGTAATACAAGCAGCTCTGAGTCTGATTCAGAACCAGAAAGAAAAGAAAAATTGAAAGTTTGCATGTTTCAAGACACAGGAAATCAAGAAGCACAAATGCTTGCCCAGATTAAAGGTCTTCCAGAAGGAGATATGAAAAATTATCTTCTTGAAACATTTATCAAGACTGTCAAAGCTTAACAAAGAAGTAAACCTTCTGAGCCTACAAAAAGACAACCTCTTTTCTTAGATGCTTCCTCAAATAGCAGAAACCCCAAATTCTGCTTTAATCTCTTTTCCCCAAAATTCCTTTTCTAAACCTTCTACTAGTAAGCCTCAAACTTCGACTCCTTCGCTTTGCTTACACCCTTCACTCCAGGCTCTGGAAAATAAAGCAGGAAACATTCCTTTTACTGTGAAATGTTTTGATTGTGGAGATCTAATTGCTCTGTCCACTATTTCCTCTATTGAAGGAGTACTATTTGGGCATTCTAATCATAATCCCAGAACACATATGCCACCTCCAAGCTCTACTACTAAGGACCCATGTCCCCATCCACAGTGTTCTGATATTCCCTTTCCTCATCATTCTCATGTCTTAGTCATCCAAGATGGTCTCTTTGAAAAAGTTAAGCTAAGACAAGAAGCATATATTCCAAGCAATATGAGGAAGCCATCTTCTGCTGGAATCAGAAAATTCTTATATCTCTCTAAAGGATGCAGAAGACAAAATATAAATTCAGAGTGGATGAAAGAGATGCTACATTGGGATTTATTTACTCATCTAGAAGCTAGAGAGTTTGCTAAAATTACTCCAGATCCAAAAAAGATCAAGCTAGCACATAGATGGAAAAACCATATGGACAGAGAAAATCTTTTTGTATCCTTTTATGAGTGGCATAGAATGAAAGCTCCTAATCCTGATTGGAAAATATGCCCCCAGAAAGCTAGCCTTATGAGCTGTCCAGTCAACACTCTTTCTATATCTGACCTAGGAAGAAAAATACATAAGATAAAGAAATCTGTAGCCAGATCTACAGAACAGAAAGAGAAGAATTCTGAAGAAGAAAACAATCTCAAATCCAGCATCAAAAGTATCATGTCTTGATAGAACTGAAAATTCAAGATTTACATTTTAAACTAAAGACATTGATTGATACTGGATCAGATCTAAACATGCTGAATAAGCATGTTATTCCAGTCTCTTTATGGGAAAAAACACAAGCCTTAGTTGTGGGATTAGGGAATATCCCCAATGACATTTCTTTCCATGTCCCAGAAGCAGTTCTGTGTTTTCAAGATTTTTGCCTTAAATTAAAATTTCTTCTGGCAGAAATTCCAGTTGCTTGTATCCTTGGCACTCCTTTTCTTGCTGCAGTCTCGCCCCATGGATCAACCATGGTGACTCCTGAAAAGCCAGGATATTTCTTCACTATACCAGGGGGAAAAATAATCAAGCTTCCTTTTGTGTCTTCCCCTAGGATTTCAGATGCAGTACAGCTGAATCTCAGAAGATCTGAAAAGATTAAAGAATTGAAAGAAATACAGTTTAAACTGAGATTAAAGGATCAATTAGCAAAGCCAAATGTCCAGCATAAGATCCAAATTCTAAAAGAAGAATTCATAAATTATGTCTGCTCTGAAAAACCCACTGCTTTCTGGAAGCAAAAGAAACATGAAGTGTTTCTCCCTTATAAAGAAGACTATCAAGGTAAACCTTGCAAAAGTAGAGCCATTCCAATGAATGTCGAGTATCAGAAACTGTGTGTAGAAGAAATTGAGAGCTTACTCAAAAAGGATTTAATCAGAAAATCTACTAGTCCCTGGAATTGTTATGGATTTTATGTGAATAAACATTCAGAACAAATCAGAGGAGTTCCTAGGTTAGTAGTAAATTACAAGCCTCTCAATAAAGTCTTGGTAGATGATACATATCCTATCCCAAATAAAAGCAGTCTTGTTACCAAAATTGCAGGTGCAAAGATTTTTTCCAAGTTTGACTTAAAGTCGGGATTCTGGCAAGTAGCAATTCATGAGAAGGATAAATTTAAAACTGTTTTTAATGTCCCTGCTGGACACTATGAATGGAATGTGATGCCATTCGGGCTTAAGAATGCACCAGCCAAGTTTCAGAGAGTCATGGATGATACTCTCAAGCCATACTTTGATTGGATTATTGTTTATATAGATGATATTCTTGTATTCTCTTCCTCTTTGGATCAACATTTCAAACATCTCAGAATACTTTTGCAAGTAATCAAAGAAGCAGGACTGGTTCTATCCAAGAATAAGATTGAACTTTTTCAGACTCAAGTCAAGTTCTTGGGTCATACTATTAATAATGGGCAAATTACTCTACAAACTCATGCTGTTGAGTTTGCAGATAAATTTCCAGATAAGATTTTGGACAAGACTCAGTTACAGAGATTTTTAGGAAGTTTGAATTATATAAGCCATTTTTATAAAAAATGTGCCCAAGATAGAAAACTTCTTAATGACAGACTAAAAAAGGAGTCATGTCCCTGAACAGATGCTCACACCCAGGCTATAAAAAATATTAAAGCAAAGGTTAAAAATCTGCCAATCTTATATATCTCTGATGACAATCTTCCAAAGATTGTAGAAACTGATGCCAGTAATATTGGTTGGGGTGCAGTATTAAAACAAGTCAGAGACAAGGGAAAGGAAGAAGTCATTCAATTTGCTTCTGGTTTGTGGCAGGTAGCAGAGAAAAATTTCTCTGCATTAGATAAAGAAATAAAGGTTGCTTTGAATGCTATACATAAATTTGAAATCTATTTAATTTATAAGAGATTTCTACTAAGGACTGATGCAACAACCACAAATAAAGTCCTTAATAAAGATTTGAAGAATCCAGGAGATCATAAGTTTTCTTGATGGCAAGCCCTCTTCAGCAATTTTGATTTTTGTATAGAACACATTAAAGGAGTTAATAATTCTTTGCCAGACTTCTTAAGCAGAGAACATCTACAAAATCAAAGTCTGGTCATCTCTATTCAACGCAGAGAAGGATCATAACATGTGGTTAATACTCCTGATTCTCTGGAATGGGAAAATTATGCTTCAAGATGGATTCCTAGATGGGAACTGAGAAGTACAAAAGTATTGTCACAAACTACTCAAATACCATACTCAAATTTGGTTCCAGAAGTTCGAAGAAGAGGAAGTTCAAATATATTGACTCCTGTGATAAATGAAGACATCAAAAAAGCTTCTCAAGCACAATCTTCTTTAACAGAACTTTTCCATGATATAACTTTAATCTGGGATATAAGGGATAATGAAGGACATAATCAGCAATATTTTTGTCTAAATAGACCTAGATTACTGTCTCAATGGCCTGAGAGAAATTCTGATATCATTTTTCCAGAAACCAGTTTTAATGATTACAGAAATTTATGGTGGCAGTTTTTCCAACATGAAGATATCTTAATCATGGTTAAATTTGGAAGCATAAATTCTTCAACAGCAGGAAGACCTCCAGCATGGATTGCAGACTGGTGGAAAGATTTTGGGCTCAATAAAGAAACTATTGATCCACATATTTTAGAATCCTTTTCTCCTCTTAATCATGTGTGGGATCTGTACTACCAAGGGTCGAATGATGGAGAAATCCTCCGTATGTTCATTCTAAATCACTATCAGTGGGGAATCAAAACTAAGACTGTCCTCCAAAGAATCAATGGAGCCTTATTCATAGTACGAAAGATCTATATAAAATCTTGGGATACACTGCATTATCCTGAATGGTTTTCAAGCTTCATTGAAAACGATTAAATGTCTTGTAATAATTCATGTCTAAATGGCCGACAGTGGTGCCATTCAATTTCCGTGGGTTGACGTCACTAACTCCACTTTGTACATAATGTTGTCATGTGTTGTCCATAGTGTTGTCATTTCAAATAAAATGAGAATCTTGGAAACTCGGAGCACTTCTCCGACTTTTGGTGCAGTTTGACCCACATTTCCAAGATGCTCTATTGTTTAGCATGTGATTGTCCTCTTCTATGAGTACTCTGGTCAGGAAATCTTGCACGAAAACCCCGTCAGACTTTTATTTTCGGTGATATGAGTCTTCTGGTCAGGGAATCTTGCACGATCTCCTTGTCAGATCTTTGCTTTCGGTGATTTGATACGGGTGTCCTGCGTAATTATCCCGACAGATCTAAGTGCGTATCCTACTTTCGGTGGATTTGAAATAAAAGATCTCCGTTCGGTCAAAGATTCCTACGTGAATACATCTGCCGAATCCAAAAAGTAAGATTGAGTGGTCGACATGTAGGACCATCAGTCTATTCGGGCCCAAAGCTTCATGATCACTCTTCCCTCCCAAACTTGTATAAAAGAGGAAGAGGAGTTCATTCTTGGGCATTCGGAGTTGTGTGAGTAGTGAGTCCGTCTAGTTTTCTAAGCTTCCCTTCTGTCTGAAGCTTTGAGTCATTCTGTCTGTGAGTCGAGCGAAGAGCATCCTGCTCAGAGTCTATAATCTGTGCATCTGGCACAAATATATTGTAATACCCGAATGCTTTATGCTCTGATAATATAAAGACTTCCGCTTGTTATATCTCTGATGCTTCTCTATTGTCTCTCTATTATGCGCACATTGTGACTTCATTTATTTGTCTGTATTTGCATCCGTTGTTCCTTGGTATTGCTAGGTCTGATTTTCTCACCCTGTTGGCAAGGTTCCTCGTGGCTGGTGTAAAAGCGTCTGTCGAGCAGTGGTAGTAAGTCCCGTTAGGCAGGAGGCTGCTTAGGGCAGTTGTAGCTGCAGAGATTCGCCTAAAACCACTTATAGGGTTCAAATAGAACTGCTGAAAGGGCTCGATGGACTTCGAGTGGTGGGCTTCAGGAAGATAAGAAAAGTAAAGAGGTTAACCCACCGATATTGGTTCTGACAGAAGTGGCAGAAACCAGAAGACCAGATGATGAAGGGAGATTGCGCATGAGACAAGCTGTCAATACGTCAAGCTTCATTCTCTGACAGAGGAGGCCCCTGACAAAGCTGTTCGTCTGGAGCAGTTTTACAAATGGTATTAGAGCCATGACCTCATTTTTGACCCAGGTATGATATCAGACTCTCTCTGTGATCCGATAAAGCTATTCGCTCTGTTTTGTAGAAAGTTTTGTGTTGAATCCAGTCTAGTATTTTGAAATTACTAGTTTCTGCCTGAGAAGTCGGCCAGGAGCCTATCTAATCTTCTTTCGAGAAGACATAAGACTAAACGCCCTACTTTTCTGTGCAGAAATAGTAAGATATTTATACTAAGCATGGATTCTCGGTCAGTCTCTTTCAGAGAAGTTAAAAATGCTGAATAATGCAGTACCTCTGATTGCGACTCTGTAAATACTCTTGAGTCAATGTTTTCTTTGAGTAGATCCCAAAGTTTAAACCATGCTAGCATAGAAGAAGTAGAAGTCAACCCCCAAGATGCATGGAAATTACCTGCAATAAGTCCTAACAAGGTTTATCAAGACCTAACTATGTTTCATATAAAAGCTGTGACTAGAGTAGTTGTCAAAGAATCCGTAGGTACTATACAGCAGAAAGCTATTACATCTGCTCAAATAAAAGAAACCCCAAATTCTGCTTTAATCTCTTTTCCCCAAAATTCAACTATGCTACCATCCAGGCTTTTCCACTTATGTCTAGGAGATTCAGAACTTTCTCCTATCATTTAGACTATAGGGTTTTGTTGTAATTTTCTCCATTCAAAGAAGGAGATCCAACAATTTTCTTCAGACATAAATTCCTTCCATTGTTTTGCCAGACTCTGTTTTTCATCATTTGTTGTAGTTCTTTCAAATTCTACGGTTTCTGGGTTTGTTAAAAAATCCCAGTTTATCATTATTTTGATCCATTCATCAGGAATAGATCCCTTCTGGAAACCTGTCATGACTGTATGAAATTTATAAATTTCATCTATAGTAGGTTTTTGAATATTATCAGGCACGGGATTGTTAAATCTACAGTCAGGAATGACTGTATCACATTGTTCATTATACCCCAACCCATACCTAGGTGTACCAGGTGGTCTCATTCCTTTATAAATGTCTTTAATACGGGGATCTAAAGACTCAATAGAAGGCATATAATGGATCATTAGACAGGACGAATGTTCTGAAGTAGAGACAGAGGATTCTACAGTATTATTTACAGATCTATACTCAAAAGAATCCATAGTAGTATTAAGATCTTACTATTTCTGCACAGAAAAGTAGGGTGTTTAGTCTTATGTCTTCTCGAAAAAAGATTAGACAGGCTCCTGGCCGACTACTCAGGCAGAAACTAGCAATTTCAAAATACTAGGTAAGATTCAAACTAAAACTTTCCTAAAAACAGAGAGCGAATAGCTTTATCAGATCACAGAGAGAGTCTGATATCATACCCGAGTCAAAAATGAGGTCATGGCTCTGATACCATTTGTAAAACTGCTCCAGACGAACAACTTTGTCAGAGGCCTCCTCTGTAAGAGAATGAAGCTTGACGTATTGACAGCTTGTCTCATGCGCAATCTCCCTTCATCATATGGTCTTCTGGTTTCTGCTACTTCCGTCAGAACCAATACCGGCAGGTTAACCGCTTTACTTTGCTTATCTTCCTGAAGCCCACCACTCGAAGTCCATCGAGCCCTTTCAGCAGTTCTATTTGAACCCTATACCTGGTTTTAGGCGAATCTCTGCAGCTACAAATTCCCTAAGCGGCCTCCTGCCTGACGGGACTTACTACCACTGCTCGGCAGATGCTTTTACACCAACCACGAGGAACCTTGCCAACAGGGTGAGCAACTCATACCTAGCAATACCAAGGAACAACGGATGCAAATATAGGCAAATAAATGAAGTCACAATGTGCGCATAATAGAGAGACAATAGACAAGCATTAGAGATATAACAAGCGGAAGTCTTTATATTATCAGAGCATAAAGCATTCAGGTATTACAATATATTTGTGCCAGATGCACAGATTACAGACTCTGAGCAGGATGCTCTTCGCTCAACTCACAGACAGAATGACTCAAAGCTTCAGACAGAAGGGAAGCTTAGAAAACTAGACCGACTCACTAATCACACAACTCCGAATGCCTAAGAATGAACTCCTCTTCCTCTTTTATACAAATTCGGAAGGAAAGAGTCATCATGAAGCCTCAGGCATGAGTAGACTTGTGGCCCCATATGTCGACCACTAAATCTTACCTTTTGGATTCAGTAGATGTATTCACGCAGGAATCTCTGACCGAACGGACATCTTTTATTTCAAATCCACCGAAAGTAGAATACGCACTTAGATTTGTCAGGATAATCATGCAGGACACCCGGATCAAATCACCGAAAGCAAAGATCTGACAGGGATATTGTGCAAGATTCCCTGACCAGAAGACTCATATCACCGAAAGTAGAAGTCTGACGGGGTTGTTGTGCAAGATTCCCCGACCAGAGTATTCATAAAAGAGGACAATCACATGCTAAACAGTAGAGCATCTTGGAAATGTGGGTCAAACCACACCAAAAGTCGGAGAAGTGCTCCGAGTTTCCAAGATTCTCATTTTATTTGAAATGACAACACTATGGACAGCACATGACAACATTATGTACAAAGTGGAGTTAGTGATGTCAACCCACGGAAACCGAATGGCACCACTGTCGGCCATTTAGACATGAATTATTACATAGTGGAGTTTTATGGAAAAACCCACGCAAACCATTATTCTATGGGATGGTCATGAAAATGCCTGAAATTATACGGGTCCCAATGCTGAGTATATACTTCTTGATGTAACTTAGGATCTTCATTCCCGTTTCTTTCCTGATGCAGTATATACTTTGTCTGAATCACCCATGTATGTCTTTCTCTGATAAAAAACATTTTATACTCTTCTTCAGTAAATAAATCTCTGATTTTATCCAGTCTTCTATTTGGATAGAGAAACATTGTGGCAGTTTTTGAAACATGAGGATGAACATTTACTGGATTCAGACCAAAATTCTTCCACCATTCTAATAGCCATTATGGTTCAGTGTGAAGGATGAATGTGGCTGCAAACTTGATCATGCAGTAATAGTATTTAATTTTGTCTGTCCAAATACAGACATTAAACCACATGGCCTTATACTGAGGATAAGTTATATCAAAGATCTTTTCTTTAGGGTTTCTGTTAGGCCAGTCTTGAATGGTCCGCATTCTGTTGATCTGGAAGAACTGGTATACAGGGGTCTCTTCCCATCTATGTGTTTGAGAGTCAAACCATTGCCTATTCACAGATCTAAGTCTGCTCAAATCTCCCATTTCTATCAATTTATTTCTGGATTCAGTGGTAGCAGGTTGATGTATTCTTCCCAGTGTATATTGTGGAGGAAGAACATTTACATGAGTATTTTTTGAGAATCCAGGTATTCCCAAGATTATTTCTTTTCCAGACCTGAATTGCCATTCAGGTTCCCAATTCCTTTTAAATTCCTCCCAGGGTGTTTGTTCATCCATAAAATGAGTAACTGGGCCATTTCTTTCATCATCAAAAACTTCAACTATAACCAGGCTTTTGTTACAGTATGCGATATGCATATGTATATCAGAAACAAAAGGTAATTCAATACTTTTGAGAGGATTTCATTTGATTTTTGGCATAGTAATAAAATACCCTGGTTTTTTATTTGGGAAAATACAAGAACCATGGGGTTCTACTGCAGAGAGAAATGGTGTGCCCAAAATGCAGTCAACAGGCAAGTCAGATATTTGGAACCTCATTCCTAGATCATAATCTTCAATCAACAATATGCCTTTAGGAACTTCAAAATTAAAAGCAGTATCCACATTTCCTAGTCCAGTAGCAGAGCCATAGCTAGGAAGCCAGTATTTTGCAGGGATTTTATCTTTATGTAAAAGATTTAAATCAGAGCCAGTATCTATAAGTGCAGTTAAAGAAAATATTTCTCGGTTGATTTCCAACTGGATCTTGACATAGTACTTCTGGTATTTGAGAGGCAAGATTTGCATTCTTGTCATACCCTACATATATGTTTCCCTTGTTTCTTGTAATACTGTTTCAAAAGGGGCATCCTTGAGAGGAGGAGGGATTGAATCTAATCTTTCTTTTATAAGATTAATTTCTTGTCTGGCCCAAGAATCAATCTTAAAAGTGAACTCAGCATCCCCTTCTAATTTTTTAATATTTTCTTTCAAATCAACTACTTCCTTTCTAAGAAGATAAACTTCTTTAGCTAGGTCTGTAACAGAGATATTATGCAGCTTTGGTTCTCTATTAAACTTGATATAAGTCTTTGTATTTTTGTCAAAGGAAGCATCTAAGAAAAGAGGTTGTCTTTTTGTAGGCTCAGAAGCTTTACTTCTTTGTTCAACTTTGACAGTCTTGATAAATGTTTCAAGAAGAGAATTTTTCATATCTCCTTCTGGAAGACCTTTAATCTGGGCAAGCATTTGTGCTTCTTGATTTCCTGTGTCTTGAAACATGCAAACTTTCAATTTTTCTTTTCTTTCTGGTTCTGAATCAGACTCAAAGCTGCTCGTATTACTTTCACAATTACACAAATCAGGATTGTTGCAATTGCAATATTGATTCATTAAAATTTCTTCATCAGAACTAAACTCAAACTGGGATGTAGTTGTGGATGAAGAACAACATCCTTCCCTTAACATATGAACTTCATCCTTAGGTTTGAAGGGATTATAAGGACAAGAGTTAGTATCATGATTGTTAGCTCCACATCTATTACAATGAATCTTTAATACTAATTGTTTTCTTTCTTGAGCCTCTTTTGCTTTTTGTTCAGAAAATTCTCCTTTTGTTTTCCTAGAGGCTTCATTATTAGGACAATCATGAGCATAATGTTCATGTTTTCCACAGATCCCTTTATGTCTTTGGGTCTTTTTCTTCTTTTTCTTGTTGTATTTGTCAGATACAACCCATATTGTTCACAAATAGACTTTTGATCAGACTCTCTCTGTGATCTGATAAATCTATTCGCTCTGTTTTGTAGAAAGTTTTGTGTTGAATCCAGTCTAGTATTTTGAAATTACTAGTTTCTGCCTGAGCAGTCAGCCAAGAGCCTGTCTAATCTTCTTTCGAGAAGACATAAGACTAAATGCCCTGCTTTTTGTAAAATTGCTCCAAACGAACAACTTTGTCAGGGGCCTCCTCTGTAAGAGAATGAAGCTTGACGTATTGAATGCTTGTCTCATGCGCAATCTCCCTTCATCATCTGGTCTTCTGGTTTCTGCTACTTCCGTCAGAACCAATGTCGTTGGGTTAACCGCTTTACTCTGCTTATCTTCCTGAAGCCCACCACTCGAAGTCCATCGAGCCCTTTCAGCAGTTCTATTTGAACCCTATAGTTGATTTTAGGCGAATCTCTGCAGCTACAACTGCCCTAAGCGGCCTCCTGCCTGACGGGACTTACTACCACTGCTCGGCAGACGCGTTTACACCAGCTACGAGGAACCTTACCAACAGGATGAGCAACTCAGACCTAGCAGTACCAAGGAACAATGGATGCAAATACAGGCAAATAAATGAAGTCACAATGTGCGCATAATAGAGAGACAATAGACAAGCATCAGAGATATAACAAGCGGAAGTCTTTATATTATCAGAGCATAAAGCATTCGGGTATTACAATATATTTGTGCCAGATGCATAGATTACAGACTCTGAGCAGGATGCTCTTCGCTCGACTCACAGACAGAATGACTCAAAGCTTCAGACAGAAGGGAAGCTTAGAAAACTAGACTGACTCACTACTCACACAACTCCAAATGCCCAAGAATGAACTCCTCTTCCTCTTTTATACAAGTTTGGGAGGGAAGAGTGATCATGAAGCTTCGGGCCCGAATAGACTGATGGTCCTACATGTCGACCACTCAATATTACTTTTTGGATTCAGCAGATGTATTCACGCAGGAATCTCTGACCGAACGGACATCTTTTATTTCAAATCCACCGAAAGTAAGATACACACTTAGATCTGTCGGGATAATCACGCAGGACACCCGGATCAAATCACCGAAAGAAAAGATCTGACAGGGAGATTGTGCAAGATTCCCTAACCAGAAGACTCATATCACCGAAAATAAAAGTCTGACGGGGTTTTCGTGCAAGATTTCCCGACCAAAGTACTCATAGAAGAGGACAATCACATGCTAAACAATAGAGCATCTTGGAAATGTGGGTCAAACCACACCAAAAGTCGGAGAAGTGCTACGAGTTTCCAAGATTCTCATTTTATTTGAAATGACAACACTATGGACAACACATGACAAAATTATGTACAAAGTGGAGTTAGTGATGTCAACCCACGGAAACCGAATGGCACCACTATCGGTCATTTAGACATAAATTATTACAAGACATTTAATCGTTTTCAATGAAGCTCGAAAACCGTTCAGGATAATGCAGTGTATCCCAAGATTTTGTATAGATATTTCGTACTATGAATAAGGCTCCATTGATTCTTTGGAGGACAGTCTTGGTTTTGATTCCCCACTGATAGTGATTTAGAATGAACATACGGAGGATTTCTCCATCATTCGGCCCTTGGTAGTACAGATCTCGCACATGATTAAGAGGAGAAAAGGATTCTAAAATATGCGGATCGATAGTTTCTTTATTGAGCCCAAAATCTTTCCACCAGTCTGCAATCCATGCTAGAGGTCTTCCTGCTGTTGAAGAATTTATGCTTCCAAATTTAACCATGATTAAGATATCTTCATGTTGGACAAACTGCCACCATAAATTTCTGTAATCATGATAATTAAAACTGGTTTCTGGAAAAATGATATCAGAATTTCTCTCGGGCCATTGAGACAGTAATCTGGGTCTATTTAGACAAAAATATCATTGATTATGTCATTCATTATCCCTTATATCCCAGATTAAAGTTATATCACGGAAAAGTTATGTTAAAGCATATTGTACTTGAGAATCTTTTCTGATGTCTTCATTTATCACAGGAGTCAATATATTTGAACTTTCTCTTCTTCGAACTTCTGGAACCAGATTTGAGTATGGGATTTGAGTAGTTTGTGACAATACTTTTGTACTTCTCAGTTCCCATCTAGGAATCCATCTTGAAGCATAATTTTCCCATTCCAAAGAATCAGGAGTATTATCCACATGTTCTAATCCTTCTCTAAGTTGAATAGATATGACCAAACTTTGATTTTGTAGATGTTCTCTGCTTAAGAAGTCTGGAAAAGAATTATTAACTCCTTTAATGTGTTCTATACAAAAATCAAAATTGCTGAAGAGGGCTTGCCATCGAGCAAACTTATGATCTCCTGGATTATTCAAATCTTTATTAAGGACTTTATTCATGGTTGTTGCAGCAGTCCTTAGTAGAAATCTCTTATAAATTAAATAGATTTCAAATTTATGTATAGCATTCAAAGCAGCCTTTATTTCTTTATCTAATGCAGAGTAATTTTTCTCTGTTGCCTGCCACAAACCAGAAGCAAATTGAATGACTTCTTCCTTTCCCTTGTCTCTGACTTGTTTTAATACTGCACCCCAACCAATATTACTGGCATCAGTTTCTACAATCTTTGGAAGATTGTCATCAGAGATATATAAGATTGGCAGATTTTTAACCTTTGCTTTAATATTTTTTACAGCCTGGGTGTGAGCATCTGTCCAGGGACATGACTCCTTTTTTAGTCTGTCATTAAGAAGTTTTCTATCTTGGGCACATTTTTTATAAAAATAGCTTATATAATTCAAACTTCCTAAAAATATCTGTAACTGAGTCTTGTCCAAAATCTTATCTGGAAATTTATCTGCAAACTCAACAGCATGAGTTTGTAGAGTAATTTGCCCATGATTAATAGTATGACCCAGGAACTTGACTTGAGTCTGAAAAAGTTCAATCTTCTTCTTGGATAGAACCAGTCCTGCTTCTTTGATTACTTGCAAAAGTATTCTGAGATGTTTGAAATGTTGATCCAAAGAGGAAGAGAATACAAGAATATCATCTATATAAACAATAAGCCAATCAAAGTATGGCTTGAGAGTATCATCCATGACTCTCTGAAACTTGGCTGGTGCATTCTTAAGCCTGAATGGCATCACATTCCATTCATAGTGTCCAGCAGGGACATTAAAAGCAGTTTTAAATTTATCCTTCTCATGAATTGCTACTTGCCAGAATCCTGACTTTAAGTCAAACTTGGAAAAAATATTTGCACCTGCAATTCTGGTAACAAGACTGCTTTTATTTGGGATAGGATATGTATCATCTGCCAAGACTTTATTGAGAGGCTCGTAATTTACTACTAACCTGGGAACTCCTCTGATTTGTTCTGAATGTTTATTCACATAAAATCCATAACAATTCCAGGGACTAGTAGATTTTCTGATTAAATCCTTTTTGAGTAAGCTCTCAATTTCTTCTGCACACAGTTTCCGATACTCAACATTCATTGGAATGGCTCTACTTTTGCAAGGTTTACCCTGATAATCTTCTTTATAAGGGAGAAACACTTCATGTTTCTTTTGCTTCCAGAAAGCAGTGGGATTTTCAGAGCAGACAGAATTTATGAATTCTTATTTTAGGATTTGGATCTTATGCTTGACATTTGGCTTTGCTAATTGATCCTTTAATCTCAGTTTAAACTGTATTTCTTTCAATTCTTTAATCTTTTCAGATCTTCTGAGATTCAGCTGTACTGCATCTGAAATCCTAGGGGAAGACACAAAAGGAAGCTTGATTATTTTTCCCCCTGGTATAGTGAAGAAATATCCTGGTTTTTCAGGAGTCACCATGGTTGATCCATGGGGCGAGACTGCAGCAAGAAAATGAGTGCCAAGGATACAAGCAACTGGAATTTCTGCCAGAAGAAATTTTAATTTAAGGCATAAATATTGAAAACACAGAACTGCTTCTAGGACATGGAAAGAAATGTCATTGGGGATATTCCCTAATCCCACAACTTAGGCTTGTGTTTTTTCCCATAAAGAGACTGGAATAACATGCTTATTCAGCATGTTTAGATCTGATCCAGTATCAATCAATGTCTTTAGTTTAAAATGTAAATCTTGAATTTTCAGTTCTATCAAGACATGATACTTTTGATGTTGGATTTGAAGATTGTTTTCTTCTTCAGAATTATTCTCTTTCTGTTCTGTAGATCTGGCTACATATTTCTTTATCTTATTTATTTCTCTTCCTAGGTCATATATAGAAAGAGTGTTGACTGGACAACTCATAAGGCTGGCTTTCTGGGGGCATATTTTCCAATGAGGATTAGGAGCTTTCTTTCTATGCCACTCATAAAAAGATACAAAAAGATTTTCTCTGTCCATATGGTTTTTCCATCTATGTGCTAGCTTGATCTTTTTTGGATCTGGAGTAATTTTAGCAAACTCTCTAGCTTCTGGATGAGTAAATAAATCCGAATGTAGCATCTCTTTCATCCACTCTGAATTTATATTTTGTCTTCTGCATCCTTTAGAGAGATATAAGAATTTTCTGATTTCAGCAGAAGATGGCTTCCTCATATTGCTTGGAATATATGCTTCTTGTCTTAGCTTAACTTTTTCAAAGAGACCATCTTGGATGACTAAGACATGAGAATCATGAGGAAAGGGAATATCAGAACACTGTGGATGGGGACATGGGTCCTTAGCAGTAGATCTTGGAGGTGGCATATGTGTTCTGGGATTATGATTAGAATGCCCAAATAGTACTCCTTCTTCAATAGAGGAAATAGTGGACAGAGAAATTAGATCTCCACAATCAAAACATTTCACAGTAAAAGGAATGTTTCCTGCTTTATTTGCCAGAGCCTGGAGTGAAGGGTGTAAGCAAAGGGAAGGAGTCGAAGTTTGAGGCTTACTAGCAGAAGGTTTAGAAAAGGAATTTTGAGGAAAAGAGATTAAAGCAGAATTTGGGGTTTCTTTTATTTGAGAAGATGTAATAGCTTTCTGCTTTGGAGGCTTTGGGATATCAATGACCCAATCAGTAGGGAAAGAAAGATTTTCCCATCTAATAGTACAATGTTCCATCTTTTGGTTTAGAGGGTTGGTTATGACCAATGTGCTTGACTGTGACTCTTTGCTAGGGGTATGCAAGACAACTGGAAACATAGTATTTGTATGTCTAAAGCATCCCCTGACTTGGATGGCTATATTATTTCTGGTAGCCCTAGTGTCAAATCCTGTTGTCCTGATTTGAAGTTTTAGGATGTCAGCAATGTTTTCATCAAAAGTATATACAGAGAAATTTGGATAACAGTCAAAGAAGACTGGTCCATTTGAAAGAGGAGCAACAATTCCTCCTATGAGGGAATCGATAAACTTATTATGAGTTAAATCCTTTACTGTGCATAAGACATATGCATATATTCCTTTATGTACTAGGGGATTTATGCCGATTCTAATACACCCAAAATGTAGGCATTTAGTTCCATGTCTCTTAGCTTCTTTTTGGACTTCTTTTGGATTAATAAGAGATATGGTTTGGGTAATATCACAGTTCTGTTGTATAGTACTTACGGATTCTTTGACAACTACTCTAGTCACAGCTTTTAGATGAAACATAGTTAGGTCTTGATAAACCTTGTTAGGACTTATTGCAGGTAATTTCCATGCAGCTTGGGGGTTAACTTCTACTTATTCTATGCTAGCATGGTTTAAACATTGGGATCTACTCAAAGAAAACATTGACTCAAGAGTATTTACAGAGTCGCAGTTAGAGGTACTACATTCTTCAGCATTTTTAACTTCTCTGAAAGAGACTGATTGAGAATCCATGCTTAGTATAAAAATCTTACTATTTCTGCACAGAAAAGCAGGGCGTTTAGTATTATGTCTTCTCGAAAGAAGATTAGACAGGCTCCTGGCCGACTGCTCAGGCAGAAACTAGTAATTTCAAAATGTCAGGGGCCTCCTCTGTCAGAGAATGAAGCTTGATGTATTGACACCTTGTCTCATGCACAATCTCCCTTCATCATCTGGTCTTCTGGTTTCTTCTACTTCCGTCAGAACCAATACCGGCGGGTTAACCGCTTTACTTTGCTTATCTCCCTGAAGCCCACCACTTGAAGTCCATCGAGCCCTTTCAGTAGTTCTATTTGAACCCTATAACTAGTTTTAGGCGAATCTCTGTAGCTACAACTGCCCTAAGCGACCTCCTGCCTGACGGGACTTACTACCACTGCTCGGTAGACGCTTTTACACCAGCCACGAGGAACCTTGCCAACAGGGTGAGCAACTCAGACCTTTCGGAATATCTCAGTCACGGGATGATCTCACGTTCCTGATTTCAGAATAGGGACTTCACGCACAGGCTAGCTTAGCTTCCCCGAGTAACAAAGATACTTTCACTCAAATTCAGCACAGGCTTCCCGTTCAGGGAATGCGCACACGGGTTTTCTCAGAGACAGACACAGACTCCACAGCTCTGGGCAGGGGTGTACACGGATTCTTCAGGACAAACACATGCTTTCTTTTCTGTATCAAAATTACACGGGGTTCTCTTGCAGACTGGCTCCTACCGCTCTGGCTCCGGGCAGTCGGGTCGACTAGAGGAGGATTCCCCCTCACGGCTCATCTTGGTCGTTTTATCTGCATGCACCAGGGCTGACACTTGTCACCCTTGAAACTGCATGCGTTCCATCGGCCTGCATTTCACGCGTTCCTCCCACCACTTGGGAAATCACGTGTCCTTCCAAAAGGACTTAGGATAAAACATATGATGTACATATCTTTTTGAAACAATATTAAAATATTATTTCCAGGTTTAAGCCCCTAGGCTTAGCCCCTAGGATCATCACTCAACCCCTTTCCCACCTTCCAGCCCCTAGTTCCTTTCCCACTCTGTGGACACTCAGTCCCCCTTCACTCATTCATTGTGGTCGGTCTGCACCTGGCGGTGTTTATATTTTATTAAATATTCTACATACATACAAGTACAACAACAGGCTCCTGGCCTTCAAACACTTAGGCTTCCTGGCCAAACAACCACATAAGCCTTCCAGCTTATACAAAACTTGGCTCACCAGCCTATAGAACACATTTACAATTCATTGCATATATCATGATCTGTAACGGGGCTCGTTCTTGGGGACACTACAATCCCCTCCCCTTATTTTTGCACTGTCCTCAGTGCAAAGTTACATAGCATCTGCAAGCTTTTCAAAATTTTCAAAAAGATGTGGATACTCTGCCCGCATAACATCTGCATGATCCCATGTCGCGTCTTCAGGACCGTACCAGCTCCACTGGACCTTTACAAGCTCTATAGCTCGATTCCGAAGCTGTTTGCTTTTCCTGTCCAATATGTGTACAGGGTGCACTTGCAGGACACCTTCTGGTTCCACCTGGATCACAATCCAATCGATAACATGATTAGTATCAGGTACATATTTTTTAAGCAGTGAAACATGAAACACATTATGTACAGTCATAGATGCAGGTAATGCAAGCATGTATGCAACTGGTCCATTCCTTTCCAGGATCTCGAATGGCCCACAAAATCTTGCTGCCAACTTGGCGCAACTTCCTAATTTCAGGGAACTCCTGTTAGTTTTCACTTTCAGGAAAACATGGTCACCCACTTTGAATTCTCTATGGGTTTTGTTACTATCAGCGTAACTTTTCTGCCTGTCCTGGGCAACTTTCAGATTCTGTTTGATTTTTATCATTTGATCTTCCATCTCTTTGAGCAGTTCAGGTCCAACTATTGTTCTGTCAGCTGTATTATCCCAGCTCACTGGAGTGTTGCACTTTCTTCCATAAAGTGCTTCGAATGGGCTCATCTTCAGTGATGCATGATATCCATTGTTGTAGGAGAATTCTACCAAATGCAGGTAGTCTTCCCACCTTGATGGTTTATCCATCACATACATTCTCAGCATGTCGTCTATTACTCTATTTACTCTCTCTGTCCGTCCATCAGACTCGGGATGATACGATGTACTAAAGTTCAGATTCGTTTCGAATCCTTTGAACAGTCCTTTCCAAAAATTCGAAGTGAATTTTGGGTCCCTATCAGACACAATTGTCTTAGGAATTCCATGCA
>JASDQU010504296.1:76549-87976 GCA_032191745.1 Picea mariana | reverse complement strand
ATACTTCCTCGAAGACAAAAAATAAGAAGACCAATGGTCTACACCCCCGACCATGTTTTTGTGCACATAGTAGAAGACCCAATATATTTCGCAATCACCAAAATCGATAACCCTCTAAATCTAATCCCTGAAATGCCAGCCAACGACGTCTCTGAGCTGGAGGATTTTTCGGAAGAAGAGGAGTTTAACTCATGATTCGAAGATATGGAAGACAACAACGACCATGATGAAGAAAGGGTAAACCCACCAGAGAAAAATACACTTTGGTTGGCCAGAGATGCTTTGGCCATCCTAGTGCGAGTCCATAACCTTCCCCAACACCTGGAGAAGTTACTTCCTAAGTTCGACCCCGAGACCTCAAGATTGCTTGAAGATCATTTCAAGAAATTCATACTAGCGATTAGACTTATGAATGTCCAACATGAAGATGTAGTATGCAGGATATTCACCTATACGTTTGATAATTTATCTTCCACATGGTATTTTAATCTACTTGTAGGATCTATAAATTGCTGGACGAAGTTTCAGAAGGATTTTTTAGATAAATTTGCAGAAGAAACTACTACAGAAGCTTTGATGGATGAACTATTTGCTGCCACCATGAGTTTGAAAGAAAGGGTTAAAGATTTCAATCAAAGATTCATAACCATCTTGAACAAATTCCATCCTGAAGCTAAACCTACTATGGAGTTGAAAATCGAGGTCTACACTAATGCCCTCCCAACTTCTATTTCCATGTTTGTAAAGAGGGCTGCCAAACGAACCCTGGTCGAGAATTTTGAAGAAGACAAAACGAATGAATTCCAAATGAAAGGATGCAAAGAGATTCAAGTATCCTTAGTCAAGAAAGAAGCTCAACCCCCTCCCCAGAGAGGGCTATTGCTCACTAGAATAAGGCCATAACTCAACTCCCATTACCTCACAACAAAAAAGCTATGCAATCATTCTTCAGGAAAATCAACTTTGTGATGAAATTCACCCCCGATTTCACAGAAACCATCAAACCCTTACAAAGGACGATTCATAAAGATGCCGAATTTAAGTGGGCTGATGAACGAAAGAAGGACTTCAACGATATTAACATTGCTATATCTAAAGCCCCCGTGTTGCGAAGCCCCAATTTCAACAAAGATTTTTCCCTCTATACTTTCGTCTCCGATCAATCGTTAGCTGCAGTTTTGACTTACAAGGATGATGACAACAACAAGGCTCCGATGTCATTCATGAGCACTAACCTCCAAGGAGATGAACTGAATTATCCTGCTATAGATAAACATGCTTATGCATTTTATAAAGCAGTAAAACATTTCAGATCTTACATCCTCAAGAACCATACCAAAGTAATTATGCCTCACCCCGTAGTCTGATCCCTATTTACTCAACAAGAGATGGGGAAAAGAAGAGGGAACTGGATGGAAGTAGTCCAAGAATTTGATCTAGATATAAAACCTGCTAAACTAGTTAAAGAACAAGGATTATGCAAACTGACATTTGAGGCTCAAGACCAAGTGAATGAAGACTCTAGATGGGAAAATGAAATGGCATTATGGTGTGGTGAAGCTTCATAAATTTCTCCAGGGAAAGAGTCTTGGTATGAGAAATTGACTTATCTCTTACATCATGGGACTTGCCCAGAATACCTAAACCTCAGGGAAAGGAGAGATCCGAGGTTAAAATCTGCACAATATCGCCTCATAAATTCGGTACTCTTCTGGGTAAATTATGATGAGGTACTTTTAAGATGTCTTGAATGTGAAGATGCAAATAAAGTTCTGAAGGTGCTCCATGAAGGCCCTGTCGGTGGACATTTTGCAGAAGACACCATTGCTCATAAGATACTAAGAGCTGGCTATTATTGACCCACTTTGTTCAAGTACACTCACACCTACGTTAGGAACTGTAAAACTTGTCGAATAAGCGTTGGGAGAGAGAAGAGAGCAACAATCCCACTCCAACCAGTGACCGTTTCTAGGCCTTTTGAGCAATGGGGGTTAGACATCATAGGAGAAATTACACCAAGATCTTCAAAATAACACAAGTACATACTTACTGCCACCGATTACTTCACGAATTGGGCAGAAGCCATTCCTCTGACCCATGTAAATGAGGAGGTTGTAATCCAATTCATAGAACAACAACTAATTACAAGGTTCGGTGTCCCTTCTATTCTTGTCTTCGGTAATGCATCTTATTTTTTGTCCACCTTATTAACAGAGTTTGCACTAGGCAAAGGAATCATAATTAGATACTCTGCAAATTATTATCCACAGGGAAACGGAGTGGCATAATCAACTAATAAGAACCTTGTAAGGATCTTGAAGAAAACGATTGCAGAGAACCAGAGGAACTGGCATAATCTAATCCACAACACTTTATGGGCCGATAGGGTCACACCCAAGGAAGCTATAGGAAATTCCCCGTACTTTCTGGTACACGGGTAGGAATCCATTCTCCCAAATGAGCTTTACCTTCCATCTCTTCAATTGGCCCAAGATTATAGAGGACATCCTTCATTAGTCATACAACAAAGAATTGATACTCTACTCATGCTGGAAGAAGGAAGGGAAAAATCTAAATCAAAATTCATATCCCACCAACAGATCGTTAAATAATGGTTTGAAAAGCATAAGGCTAAAGAGAAGAATTTTGAAGTAGGAGATATATTCCTCAAATGTGACAGAGCAAATGAGCCTAAAGGCAAACATTCTAAGTTTCAGAATCTATGGCTCAAACCTTTTTAGGTGCCCCATAAGATTGGGGCAGGCACTTATCAGTTATAGAATCTGAGGGGGGAACTCGACACCCTCCCAGTAAATGGCCAAGGCCTAAAACAATATTTCCATTACAAAAAAAAGAATGTACGTCTTGTGTGCGTGTTTTCATGATTTTTGGTTTTAGCTAAGTCAATTGTGAAATGAATTTTTGTTGTTTTATTTTTTGTATTTGGACTTCTGTGCTTTTGAATATTGTGTTTGGAAAGACAATGGTTGGCCCTAAAACATGCGACATAGCAAAGTCTCTTCCTAACTCGTCGCTCACATTCAAACACGAGAAGCACTGGGGAACCTGCAATTGTTCAGAGGGCTCTCTATCTAACCCGCGTAGATGAACAACCTTGGAGAAATGTCAAAAGTGTCTGCCTGGTGGTTTGGTAAAAGCTTAAGGGAAAGAAGGAAAGATGGAAAGGACTACATGCACCTCAGAGTCAGAGCTAGTAAGTTTCACCTTAACCCTCTCATCTTGCAAAATAACAAACATCATCCTCTCCCACTCGCTTGGGGAATTTTGCCGAAATAAAAGTTAACTATATCAAATGAGCACACAGTAGGGGAGGGTATGTAGATATCTCCACCGGGGCTATGGAAGCTCGCTGGCAGCGGAGTAAGGTCTGTGTCGTCAAGGTGACTCTGCTGGGTTATGGACGCTCGCTGGCAGCGGAGCAACACCATAGCAAGTGAGTAGAGATAACAAAGGGCCTAGTGCATGTGAATGATTTGCTAGACTCTTGTGAAAAAGGGCGTGATCCAGGGTCATAGGAAAATAAGGTGGAATTAAGGTTGAAAACCCCACAGGTAGAACCAGAGGCATCAGTCGAAAAATTTCAAATGCAAAGGTAAAATAGGCTCTGATGTAAAACCAGTTAAGGTCTCCACCAACTTTTGCATCAGCCGAGCTTGAAGGAGGAACAAAGATTTTGCTTTCTCCCAGTAAGTTGCCATTTGTTGATCACTCAACACACCCTAAAAAGCATATGTCAAATTCTACTTTTTGGGTACCACCTGATCTTTTGCACTATCTGATTCGACTTTATTGTAAAAATTGTTGCCTTTGCTTATCACTTTGATTCTCATTTAAGTCTCTCAAATTTCGCTTGAATATGTGAAAACCCATAACTTAAAAGACTAACATTTAAATAAAGAATCGACAACCCAAAACATTTCCCCGACACGCTCAGAGAGTCGGCATCGAGAAGATATAAAGACGAAGGAAAATCATTCGAAGAAACCTTAGTCGCCAAGCGCCGATCTTCACCGGCATCGACAGAAGGAAGTTTTCTTCGCAACGAGCACAATACAAAGATATCACCGATGACTGATCCCNAAGAAGGCAATGACATCGCCAATAACCGATACCTGACGTGTTTAGCAAAATTGGAGAAGACCAAGTCGCGACAAACATTCAGACCACTCTAAAGTTTTCTCCGATCGCCGACTTCCGAAAACATTTCAGCATCGGGAGTTTTTAAACGCTAACCCAAAGGAAACTACGCGATAGGTTTGTCCCCGTACGCCGATCCCCGATACCTTTCGGCATAGATATTTCTAGGTTTAGTTTAGAGTGCACAACTTGAACGAAGTCCCGACCATTACACGCGAGCTAAGTCACTGGTCTTCATTGCAACGTATCCTGAGTCGATTGTGCCATGTCAGCACTGTACGATTAAAGCAATCAATGTCGGAGGTTTTTCGCAGAATAATATCAACGAAAAACACCCATAACACCTTGCCGTTTCGTGATCCACCCACTAGGAAAGTGACACGATAGGATGTTCTAGCGCTATATACGTTGCAATCCAGAGCATTTAAGGGACTAATTAATTCCAAATCTTGCATTAGTTGCTAATTCGTGCGCGAATCAAAAGAACTGTTCAATTTTGCCGATACAACGCACCACCCTCCGTGCCTCTGCCGTCAACCCATGATGAATTGAACTGCAGAGATTTAGAGACGAATTTCGTTTAATTTTCACTCATAACCCAAGTTAATTGGTTGATACGATACAATAGTTTCTTCCCCGTTTAAATTCTTTCGAGTTGTTCGTAAACAATATCATCTGCTCATAGAAGTTCAGAGCATCCAGAGGAGCGAGACGAACAATTCAGAAGAAGTTTCAAACGTCCCGTGAATATTAAACAACAGGTTTAGCAAGCGTTACAGGTATGTACCAGTCTGTGGATTTTTTATGCTTCACTTCATACAATTTTTTATCTGGTGTTACTCTATATGCATGCCCTAAAGATTGATTTCGATGGCAGGAACAATGCCTCCAAAGAAGCCAAGTACTAGGCGATCGACGAGGGTGCCCAAGATGAAATATTAAGAGGTAGGAGAAGGCTCATCCCCAGGGCCAACAAAGGAATTAGAATTCACTCCCAAGCTGGAGCCAGTCATCAGGACATCCACCAAGAACATTTTCACTCAGCCTCCGTCCTTTGGAGACACAAAATCAAGGATAGGGACCAAGGCAGTAGTCCCGCATTGGGGAGAAATCTTCAAGAATATCAAGGGAGAATAATTCCCTGAATATACCCCGCACAACGACCCTGATATGAGAAAGCTCGATGATCAATTTTTTTCGAATATCCGAAGATCGTACCTGCATATGGTAGCAAGCAAAACTCCAGTATTCCCTTGCATAGAACTTCTGAAATGGCTTATTGACCTCACAGACACACAAAAATGTTTGGTCAATGAGGACAATGGAGAGTGTGTTGGGATCTTCCTTCTAGTGTGTTGAGCACTCAACACACCCTAAAAAGTCTATGTCAAAATTTACTTTTTGGGTACCACTTAATCTTTTGGCGTTATCTAATTCGACTTCAGTATGAAAAATGTTGCCTTTGCTTATCATTTTTTGATTCTCATTAAGTCTTTAAAATCTTTCTTGGATATGTGAAAACCATTAACCTAAAAGACTAATATCTAAATTAGAGAATTGACAGTCAAATCTTTCCTGGACGTGCTTAAATAATTCAGCATCGGAAAGGATTAAGCATGAAAGAAAATGCTAGAAAGAACCATAGTTTCCGAGTCCTAATCTTCGTCGGTGTCGGAAGACGCAAGATTTCTTTCACGACAAGCATCATTGAGAATATCGTCGATGACCGATCCCTTTGGCATCAACGAAAGACTAAGAGAGTAAGCGCTCATGAAGAATGAAGTGATATCACCGATCACCGACTTCTAAAATGTTTTCGGTATCGGGGATTTTTTGGGGGGGTTAACTTATAAGGAGGACGCATGATAGGTTTATTACCGAAAGCAGACCTACAATACCTTTTGGGCATCAACAGTCCCTAGTTTAGCCTAAAGCGCTCGACTTGAGCAAAGCCCTGAGCCTGACCATTACCCATAAGCTAAGTTCCCGATCATTAGTACCCTGTATCCCGAGTCAGTGGTGCCACGTCGATACCGTACGATGAAATCAATCATCGTCGGAAGTTTTCTCAGGAAGATACCAATGAAAACATGCATAAGGATATCACCGGTTACTGATCTTCCCACTAAGAAGACGACACGATGGTACGTTTTAGCTCTGAGATACGCTAGATACGACGCATTTAAAGGGTTAATTAATTCCAGAATCTCACATTAGTTGCTAATTCGTGCACGAATAAAAAGGACCGTTTGAACATGCCGATATAGTGAATCTCCCCCTGTGCCCTCGCCATCAACCCACGTAGAATTTATTTGCAGAGATTCGACGATATATTGTTTGTAATTTCACCCATTACTCGTATTAACTAGTTGATACCACTGGTAGGATCTCTCCCGTTATATTCTTTTGATTCATTGTAGATAAGGCTATTCTGTGCATGAAGGAGTTTGAAACATCAAGAGGAGCGAGACGAGAAGTTCGGGGATAGCTTCCAAGGTCTAGTGAGTATTAAACAACAATTTAGCAACGTTATAGGTATGTACCGGTCTGTGGATGTTCTATGCTTCATTTCATACGTTTTATCCAATGTTACTTTGTACACTTGCCTAAAAGATCATTTTCAGTTGCAGGAATGATGCCTCCGAAAAAACCCAACACCAGGAAATATCCAAGAGCACCAAAGCTACAAGAACCAGAGGTGGGAGAAGGTTCCTCCCCAGTGATGGAAAGACAATTGGAATTTTCTCCAATTTCGGTGCCCATCATCAAAACTGCCACCAAGAAATCTTTCGTTCAACCCCCGACCTTTGGAGACATAGATGCGAACATTGGGACCAAGATAGTATTCCCGCGTTGGGAATAGATTTTCAAGAAAATCAAGCGGGAGGAATTCCCCGAATATACCCTGAACCATGATCCTGATACGAGAAGACTCGATGATGAAGTCCTCCCGAATGTCCGAAAGGCATATCTACACATGGTGGCATGCAAGACTCTGGTATTCCCCTGCATCAAACTCCTGAAATGGATTATTGATCACACTGACACACAAAGATGTTTGATTAATGATGACAATGACGAGTGTGTCAGGGGTTTCCTCCCAGTAGAAGTGCAAAATTACTACAAGCTCAGAGAGTCAGAAGAACGACTAAACACTGATTTTGTTATAAGCTTCTATGAGAAAAATGATACCAGCAAGGCGATGGCGTCATGGTGGAGAGAGGATAAAAAGTTCACCAATCGGACCTCCGACTGGTACCCAACTTCTAACCCGACGGAGTCGTACATCTACCTAATGGATCTCCTCTGCCGATTGCATGGGGAGAAAGATTGCTCTAGGTTTTCAGAGGCTTGGATGCCTCTAGCTTATATGGTAGCCATTTCCGGAATAAGGTTTAAATGTGGTGCAATCATCTCCAAACAACTAAGCACTTGCATATGACAGGCTCAAACATCGAAAGAGGGAGAAACCCCATCCTTATATATGGATTCTTATCTATTGGATGCCATTTGTGCTAGGAAGACACTCTTATGGCACTTGCAACGTGCAAGGATATGGAGCGGTGGCATGAAAGGGTGCAACAAGCCATTGAGAGACTCAAATGAATTGATGTAGTTCAACATGGTCAGAACAAAGAAGAACATGACATCCAGATGATGGGCAGAAGCAGTTTTGATCGCATGAAGCGATCAGATGGGCATTGGGATAAGATGTCTTAGGAACCACACCGATAAATTCAAGTGTAGTGGGCCAAATGTGAGAAACATTGGGGAAAATTAACAAAGCAATGAAGGATATCAGACTCCCCGAGTTCGGCAACCCCGACAAATTCGTTGACTTGTGCGACGTAGTCGAATCACATACCAAGAAAGATTTATTATGGGCCGAAGAGCTAGCGAAGGTGACCGACGTGACGCCAAGATAAGTGCAAAGTTTTATGGAACATCCAATTAGAGCTCAGACTGTGCTACAACAGTTAAACACCAGTCTAGTGAAGTACCAAGTGCATGCGGTGGAGGTCAGAGGAATTTACGCTGCTCTGATAAAGCAACATAGATTTTCATGGGCCCAAACTTGCGATGAGATGTTTATTAGTTGGTCGGAGTATGAGAAAAGTCACCCTTTCGAAGAGATATCTTGAGCTGACTATTAAAGAAAATGTTAGAAGAAGACGCTACATGGTGATTTTTCTTTTGTTTAAACTACACTTAGCCATTATTTTCAGTTGAATTTTAGGTTATAAATAATAACATCGACCAATTAGTTAAGGGTCGATGGTTGTTGAAAGAACTCTTTCTTTCTGGTTGTTAAGAATTATTTTGAAGCTGCCATTGAATGGAGAAGTCCTTCTAGACCAAAGACAAAGTTATTTTCATCAAATGCATGTGATTGGATGTGGATAAGAACTATTTCCTATCTCGTTTCATGAATGATGCTGTAATGAGTAAGAGCTATTTAATATATTGTCAAGTTATCTGGTGCAATATTTTACCGTTCTTTACTTTAATGATGAAGATGAATCATGGTGTTATTATGTGATGGATGATTAAGTAGGTGAATTATTTTTCTTGCCATTGTCTTATCGCATAAGTGTTTTCTTTCTGGTAATTAGTTTCTTAGACAGTAATTGGATACTCACATGGTTAATGTATTAGTAATAGGCCTGTGGTGTAAAATTGTCGTCTGCATGCTTGAGCAGTGGGTTATCCCAAGTTCAGCTTCTTCCCTAGTAGTTAAGCTTAATTTTGTTTCCAAGTTGGTTTATACTGGCTTACATCTCATATTGGTCCCATCTAAGAGAATATACAAAAATAGATAGTTTGAACTGAAGGAAGAGCCTTCACAAGAAAACATAAATCCCATCGATAAATTGGTCGAATCGCAAGATCTGGAGAACCATTCCACTATTAAACACTGCAGAGTCTAATTGGGCCTCAGTGGTGGGTTTGGTTCCTGTTGTTGAATCAAGGGACTTATGACCCATCAAAAAAATTGGCGCTAGAAGGAGGGCGTGGGAATGAATGGCTGGATATATATTCTACATAGTATTTCAAACAACCTATAGATTCAAAACGGCCCACATGCATGGCTAGTCATTCCCAAGACAACCCACACACGCTGAGTACTCCTGGAATGAGTAGCCCACCCCAGCCCGAGGAAGAATCTTTTCACCCTGAAATACCTTACGCTCTCCCTCACGAGGAAGTAAATCAATTCTGAAGAATCACAAGAGAATACGCCCGACAGATTGGTGCGTTGTCCTTAGCTCCGATACTCCCTCGAAGAAAACAACAAAGAAGACCAGTGGTTAGTACTCCTGACGAGGTTTTCATGCACTCGGTAGAAGACTTAATAGATTTCGCAATCATCGAAATCCAAGATCCTCTTGATTTGATACCCGAAACACCAGTCGACGACGTCTCTGAACCAGACGATTTTTCAGAAGACGAGGAGTATAACTCAGAGTCTGAAGATATGGAAGGAAACAACGACCATAATGAATAAAGGGGGAACCCACCTCTAAACAATCAACCCTGGTTGGCCAGAGATGCTTTGGCCCTCCCGGGAATAGTCCATAATCTTCCCTGACATCCAGAAAAGTTGCTTCCTAAGTTAGATCCAAAAACCTCAGGATTGTCGGAAGATCATATCAAGGAATTTATACTAGCGATCAGGTGTAACATCCCCGACCACCCATGGTCGAGCCACACTACACGAGGGGACACTTCTGTTCTCTCACTGCAGAACATACTATGACATACCCAACACCAAACTGAACTATGCCACATAAATTTTATCTAATGCATGCATTTAAAACATACACACACGAAATTCTTGCGAAAGATTCATATATAAAATGTAACTGACAAATACATTATGTATTGGCATGAATTCACACGGTAATAATAGTAAATGTAGACATGCATAATATACAAGAAATACCCAAAAACTTCTAGACAGTTATAACCACACATATGATAAACCCATAAAATAAGCACGTAAATAATAATGCAGCATGTAAATTTATCACACAATTGGTACTTATCTTGGTAAGAATATCACCAATTGTGTGCAGACTGTCCATGAACCTCTTAGCCTTAGACTACACTGTTCATCACTCTCAACAGTGAGTCACCCCTGAGTTGGGACTGAACTCCACCTGGGTAAAGGAATTCCTAACCAGGCTATAGGCTCATAGACAACCAGAAAGACTTTATCTCGGGTGCTCACTCAACTGAGAACCTACAGTCCCTCATTCCCCACATGCCTGTCCCACCCTAGGAAGTGTACCCCTTCTCTGCTCAACACTCCTTCGGCTACCCCACTTCCTTTCCGGGCTTCAGCAACAATCTAGACATGAAGTCTCCGAGCCCTGTAGTTGCAGTTTAGCACCTTCAGGAAATCAATTCCTAGCAATTCTCTCATCTAGAGAATTGCTCACGGGCCTGACAACCCTCCTCTTCAATATCCCATGGGCCTGACAACCCGCTTCTTCAGTCCAACTCCCAAGCTAACCAGCTACACAAACATATATGGCCATGGATACAGTTCTGGTACAGTGAAATGAATGTATGAAGGATAACTGACTACGTGAGTGAAAAATGGTCATGGAGTTATGGCTGAATGCTCGAAGGAATCATGGGAGAGATGATGGTCTGAATGATGGGGAAGTGTGAAAATGGGCTAAGTCCCAACAATATGTATGCATGTTTCCAACTTGTTACTTGTCATGTTGGAAACTACTTTGGCCCACTTGTTCGCAACTTTGGAACTTAGGATAAAATAATTATCCATACTTTATGTTTTAAGAAATATTAATATAATATTCCTTTTTGGCTTAAGCTCTCTAGCTTAGCCCTTTCCCTTAACTTTTGGCCCTCCCTTTCCTTAACTGGTGGATTTTAGTCCCCCATCTCTTTTATCGTGGTCGGTTTGCGTGCAATGATGTATTTTATATTAATCATGAGACATATACAAAATAGGCGCACTGGCCTTTAACATCTAGGCGCTCTGGTCTAATTCCAAAACATAAGCATCCCAACTTGTAATAACTGGCTCACTAACCTATAACACATATCATATACACAAGGCTCGCTGACCTCCATATTGCGCGCACTTTAGTTACTACATGCGTTATCCAGAAATGTGCACACTACATCATTTTACTGCATAGTACATACATGCACTATGCCATGAAAGGTGCATTACAAAATGATGTCAAAACAACTCAACAACTTACTTGTAGGATCCATAACTAGCTGGACAAA
>JASDQU010504296.1:21949-55412 GCA_032191745.1 Picea mariana | reverse complement strand
TTAAATCCCAAGAAAACTATTTTCGTCATCGAGGAAGATAAGCTGCTAGGCCACATTATCTCTCAAGCAGGAATTCACATAGACCCAGAAAGGGTTAAGGCCATAGCTCAACTCCTGTTGCCTCGTAACAAGAAAGCTATGCTGTCTTTTTTCGGGTCAATCAATTTCATGAGGAAATTCACTCCCGATTTCGCGGAAACTATCAAACCCTTACAAAAGATGATTCGCAAAGATGCCAAATTCAAGTGGGATGATGAATGGAAGGATGGTTTTAGCAATATTAAAATTGATATATCCCAAGACCCCATGTTACGAAGTCTCGATTTCAATAGGGATTTCTTCCTCTATACTTTCTCCTCTGACCAGTCATTAGCTGGAGTATTGACTCAGAAGGATGATGACAACAACAAGGCTTTGGTGTCGTTTGTGAGCACTAATCTCCAGGGAGCTGAACTTAATTATCCTGCTGTTGATAAACAAGCCTATGCGGTATATAAGGTAGTAAAGAACTTCATGTCTTACATCCTCAAGAACCACACCAAAGTGATTGTTCCTCACCCTGCAGTCTGATCCTTGTTTACTTAGCAAGAAATGGTGGAAAGAAAATGGAACTGGATGGCAGTGGTCCAAGAATTTTATCTAGATATAAAACCTGCCAAACAAGTTAAAGGGAAAGGGTTGTGCAAACTCGCAGCTGAAGCCCAGGACGAAATAAATGAAGATCCCAGATGGGAGAATGAAATGGAATTATGATGTGGTGAAGCTTCATACATTTCCCCAGGGCCAAAGTCTTGGTATGAGAATTTAACTTATCTCCTACACCATGGGACTTGTCCAGAAAATCTCAAACCTAGGGAAAGGAGAGATCTCAGGTTAAAGTCTGCACAATATTGCCTCATAAATTCGGTACTCTTTCAGATTAATTATGATGGGGTAATCTTAATATGTCTCGAATGTGAAGACGCAAACAAAGTTCCGAAGGATCTCCATGATGGCCTTGCTGATGGGCATTTCGCAGGAAACACCACCGCTCATAAGATACTGAGAGCTGGCTATTATTGGCCCAACTTGTTGAAAGACGCTCACACCTACACGAGGAATTGTAAAACTTGTCAAATAAGCGCTGGGAAAGCGAAGAGAGCAGCAATCCCACTCCAACCAGTGACTGTATCTAGGCCTTTTGAGCAATGGGGGTTGGATAACATAGGAGAAATTACACCCAGTTCCTCGAAACAACACAAGTATATACTTACTGCCACCGATTATTTCACAAATTGGGCAGAGGCCATCCCTCTGACTCATGTAAACGATAAGGTGGTGATCCAATTCATAGAACAACAACTGATCACAAGGTTTGGTGTCCCTTCTGTTCTAGTTTTTGATAATGCAACTTATTTTTCTTCCACTCTATTGACAGAGTTTACTCTAGACAAAGGAATCATAACTAGCTGCAAATTATTATCCATGGGGAAACGGGGTGGCATAATCAACCAATAAGAACCTAGTGAGAATACTAAAAAATACGGTTGCAGATAACCAAAGGAATTGGCATAATCTACTCCATAACTCTCTATGGGCTGATAGGGTCACACCCAAGGAAGCTATAGGAAATTCCTCGTACTTTCTGGTTTACGGACAAGAATCCATTCTCCCAAATGGGATTTATCTTCCATCTCTTCAACTAGCCCAATATTCCAACAGGGAACCCTCATCAGTCATACTACAAAGAATTGATACTCTGCTCATGCTAGAAGAAGAGAGAGAAAAGGCTAAGTCAAATTTTCTAGCTCACCAACAAATAGCGAAAAGATGGTTTGATAAACATAAGGCTAAAGAGAATTTTTTTGAAGTAGGAGACTTAGTCCTAAAATGGGACATGAGCCAAAGGGGAAGCATTCTAAGTTTCAGAACCCGTGGCTTGGACCTTTCCAGGTGGCCGAGAAGATTGGGGCATGCACTTATCGGTTACAGAATCTGAGGGGGGAACCTGGCGCCCTCCTAGTAAATGGCCAAACCATCAAACACTATTTCCACTAATAATAATAATAATAATAATAATAATAATAATAATAATAATAATAATAAATAAATATATATAAAAAAAAAAAATAAAAATTAATGAAAGTGTTTTGTGTTTTGTATGAATGTTGTCATGATTGTGAAGTGCATTTTTTGTTGTTTTCTTTTGCTTTCTGGATTTATGCACTTTTGAAAGTTGTGTTTAGCAAGACAATGGCTGACCTCGAATCATGCAACATAACGAACTCTTCTCCTAACTCATCGCTCATATAAAACACATGAAGGATCGAGGAGCTTGAGGTTGCTTTGAGGAGTCCTCTATATAACCTGCGCAAATGAACAACTTCAGAGAAATGTCAGAAGTGTCTACTTAGTGGTTTGGTAAAATCTTAAGGGAAAGATGGAAAGCTGTAAAGGACTACATGAACCCTAAACACAAAGCTAGCAAAGGATTCACCTTAACCATATCACTTTGCGAAATAAATAGACATCATCCTCTCCCACTCGCTTGGGACATCATGCCAGAATAAAGTTGATATTATCAAAAGAGTGAACAGTAGGAGAGGGTATGCAGATATCTCCGCCGGGGCTATAGATGATCGTTGGAAATGGAGCAAGGTTTGTGATGTCGGGGTGACTTCGCCGGGGATATGGATGGTCAGTGGCAGCAGAGCAAAACCATAGAAAATGATTAAAGGTAACTAAGGCTTCAGGCCAGTGAATACTTTACTAGATTTTTGTCAAAAAGGGCATGAGTCAGGGTTACAAGAAACGAAGGAGGAATAAAGGTTAAAAGACCCCACGGGCAGGCCCGAAAGCACCTACCAAAGGATTTTGAATGTAAGGCTAAAAAAGGCTCTGATTTAAAACCAGTAAGGTTCTCCACCAGCTTTTGTATCAGACGAGCATTAAGGAAGAACAAAGATTCTGCTTTCACCCAGTGAATCACCATTTGTTGAGCACTCAACACACCCTAAAAAGTCTATGTCAAAATTTACTTTTTGGGTACCACTTAATCTTTTGGCGTTATCTAATTCAACTTCAATATGAAAAATGTTGCCTTTGCTTATCATTTTTTGATTCTCATTAAGTCTTTAAAATCTTTCTTGGACATGTGAAAACCATTAACTTAAAATACTAATATCTAAATTAGAGAATTGACAATCAAAGCTTTCCCGGACGTGCTTAAAGAATTCGGCATCGGAAAGGATTAAGTGTGAAAGAAAAACTCTAGAGAGAACCAAAGTTTTCAAGTCTCGATCTTCGTCAGCATCGACAGATGCGAGATTTATTTTGTGACAAGCGTCACCAAGAATATCGCCAATGACCGATTCGTTTGGCATCGGTGAAATACTAAGAGAGTAAGCACTCACGAAAAATGAAGTGATATCACCGATCGCCAACTTCCGAAACGTTTTTGGTATCAGGGATTTATTTGGGGGGTTAACTTATAAGGAGGACGCACGATAGGTTTATTGCCGAAAGCCGACCTCCGATAACTTTTCAGCATCGACAGTCCCTAGTTTATCTGAAAGAGCTCGATTTGAGCAAAGCCCCGAGCCCAACCATTACCCGTAAGCTAAGTTCCCTGTCATTAGTACCCTGTATCCCGAGTCAGTGGTGCCACATTGATACCGTATGATGAAATCAATCAACATCGGAAGTTTTCCCAGGAGGATACTGACAGAAACATGCATAAGGATATCGTCGATTCCTGATCTTCCCACTAAGAAGACGATGCAATGGGACGTTTTAGCTCTGAGATACACTAGATACGACGCATTTAAAGGGTTAATTAATTCCAGAATCTCACATTAGTTGCTAATTCGTGTGAAAATCAAAAGGACCATTTGAACATGCCGATACAGTGCATCTCCCCCCACGCCTCCGCTGTCAACCCATGTAGAATTTATTTGCAGAGATTCGACGGTAGATTGTTTTGAATTTTACCCATTACTCGTATTAACTGGTTGATACGACTGGTAGGATCTCTCTCGTTATATTCTTTTGAGTCATTGTAGACAAGGTTATTCTATGCACGAAGTAGTTCGGAACATCCAGAGGAGTGAGATGAGCAGTCCAAGGATAGCTTCCAAGGTCCAGTGAGTATTAAACAACAATTTAGCAATTGTTACAGGTATGTACCGGTTTGTGGATGTTTTATGCTTCATTTCATACGTTTTTATCCAATGTTACTCTATACACTTGCCTAAAAGATCATTTTCGGTTGCAGGAACGATACCTCCGAAGAAACCCACCACCAGGAAATATCCAAGAGCACCAAAGCTATAAGAACTAGAGGTGGGAGAAGGTTCCTCCTCAGCGGTGGCAAGATAATTGGAATTTGCTCCAAAGCTGGTGCCCGTCATCAAAACCGCCACCAAGAAAGCTTTGGTTCAACCCTCGACCTTTGGAGACATAGAGGTGAACATTGGGTCCAAGACAATATTCTCGCGTTGGGAAGAAATTTTCAAGAAAATCAAGCGAGAGGAATTCCCCAAATATACCCTGCACAACGATCCTGATATGAGAAGACTCGACGATGAAGTCATCCTGAATGTCCGAAAGGCGTATCTGCACATGGTGGCGAGCAAGACTTCGGTATTCCCCTGCATCGAACTCCTGAAATGGCTTATTGATCACACTGACACACAAATATGTTTGATTAACGACGACAATGATGGGTGTGTCGGGGTTTTCCTCCCAGTGGAAGTGCAAAATTACTACAAGCTTAGAGAGCCGGAAGAACAACTAAACATCGATTTTGTTGTAAGCTTCTATGAGAAAAACAACACCAGCAAGGAGATGGCGTCGTGGCGGAGAGAGGATAAAATGTTCACCAATCGGACCTCTGACTGGTACTCAAATGCTAACCCGAGGGAGCCGTACATCTACCTAATGGCTCTCCTCTGCCGATTGCACGGGGAGAAAGAGTGGTCCAATTTTTTAGAGGCTTGGATGCCTCTAGCTTATACGATAGCCTTTTCCAGAATAAGTTTTAACTGGGGTTCCATCATCTCCAAACAACTAAGCACTTGCATACGAATGGATCAAACGCCAAAAGAGGGAGAAACCCCATCCTTCTATATGGCTTCTTATCTATTGGACGTCATTTGTGCCATAAATGTCTTTGCTGGAATGAACTTGAGCTGGCACACATCAGAGCTCCCGATCCATGTGTATTTTGACATCTTGTGGGAGAATAGGTACAAGAAATCCTACTCTCTCATTTGTGACCAATTTATTGCACGTATTTATTTCTTGTTGTTCAAGAAAGAGTGCCCAAGGCTGTCGGATGCATCTAAAAAGGTTGTATCCAAAGTTGGCCATTGGTATCTGGATGAGTGCGATACTTACATCAGGGTTTTTGGCGCCACCGGAGCACCCATATGTTACCTGTATATGTCCTCGATCGACTAATAGTAGGGAAAATTTGCTATCAAACCATCTTGCAAGGTTATAATGCTACTTTGGTAAAGGATAAGAAGTGAGCCTTCATACCCTATGGGTTCCATATTGGTTTCTACATGGTAAAGGACACCGCGCAAGCCAAGCAAGAAGGTTTAAGCCAATTGGATTTCTGATTCTAGACTGGCCATTTTTGCAAGAACAACCCCAAGGGTATGGTCCTGAAGCATGCACAACAGGTATCATCCTTTTGGCCATATGCCCATGACAGGTTTGAGGATGAGATCTTCACCGAAAATTCTCAAAGCTGGGATGAGGTGGTGGCAATAATGGATGACCCTAAAGAAACCAGGTTTAAGGCCATGAGTTGGGAAGAGCAAGAAACAGTCTTGGAACAATTGGCTCAAGAAATCCTCAGAGCCAACGAAGAAAGGATAACACCTGAATCAGTTGAAGTGGTGGAAACTCTTCAAGAAGCCACCGAAACACTAGAGATTCCACAGGTAACCCCGATACAAGATAGGGATTTCTCCGAGGTTCAAGATATACAGGAGATGGGGGGACTCATGTATCAACGGGACCAACTGTTAATGAAGCGGATGCAGAATAACCTAGACCTCATCAGATGTCCAAGGCCTCTGACCGATAACCCAGAAGATAGCCTAGTGGGGCCAAGAGGCCTTGATTTCATGAACCTTGATATCAACAACGGGTCAGATAACCATGAATCCACAATGCCACCGGATGGATCACCGATAGGTGTGACGACTCAACTAGAGGTAGGCCAAGTATCAGTAGAACAAGCGCGCCTAATCCTTTGAGTGAGTTTATAAATATATAGTGATGATGAAAGCTTGGAGGCATCTCATAGGACCCATGTGCGTGTCCAAGAAGAAAAGGGACCTGAGAATACTTCTTCTCCTTCTCCCGAGGTCCAAACCTAAGATATCCCACAGAAAGGAAAAGAATCCAAAGGTGGCCTCGACACGAGGAGACCCAATACACTGGAAACCCTAGCAGACAACTCGAAAGACAAGTCAGAACCAAACGAACCAAGGGGAAGATCCCCATTAAAGGAAATCGGCGTTTCAATGACCGATGAACAAGAAAGTATCGAGTCTTTTCCCGAAGCCTCTATTCCTCTCAACACTTAGATCCCCAACAAGCTACAAACATAGGCCAGGCCTTCGGTGCACAATGAGAAAGTTCAAGAACCCGATCTTGAAAAAGTGTACACCACCAAAAATTTGGGAAACACACTCACGTGGGGTGATCAACAGATTCCTGAACCTTTGGATGAGGTAGCCAATATTTATGCGATCTCCTATGATCAAAAGAGGAAGGACATCGTCCAAAGAACTACAAATAAAAGGAGGATCACCTTGGATCGCTCCATACTCATCACTACAGAGGAAAACTTGATAAACACAGAAAATGCCAGAACATATGAGCTCCTCGACATGGGAATGGCTCTCTCGGATTCCACCCTAGACAGAGCCAAACAAGATGAAAAGGAGCTGGCCGCCACCCTTAAGGAACTAGAACATTTGTGCCACCTGGCTGAATACTATCAGGGTGCCACTCATACCACGATATACCTGAGAAGCGAGTTCAAAGAAGCTTACAACCAATTCAAAACATAGAGGCGCCTTTTTACTTAAAATATAGCTGAGCTCCAGGAAGACACTCTCATGTCACTCGCAACGTGCAAGGTTATGGATCAGTGGCATGAAAGGGTGTAGCAAGCTGTGGAGAGACTTGAATACATTGATGTAGTTCAAGATGACCAAAATAAAGAAGAACACGACATCTAGATGCTGGGTAGAAGCAGTCTTGATCACATGAAGCGATCAGTCGGGTATTGGGATAAGATGTCTCAGGAACCACACCAAGAAATTCAAGAGCAGTGGGACAAATGCGAGAAACATTCGGGGAAAATTAACAAAAGAATGAAGAATATCAAACTCCCCGAGTTCGGCAACCCCGACAACTTCGTCGACTTATGCGATGTAGTCAAATCACGTACTAAGAAATATTTATTGTGGGCCAAAGAGCTAGTGATGGTGACCGACGCGATGCTAGGACAAGTGCAAATATTTATGGAACATACGATTAGAGCTCGGACTATGCTACAAAAATTAAACACCAGTCTAGTGAAGTATCGAGTGCATGCGGTGGAGGCCAGAGGAATTTATGCGGCTCTGGTGGAGCAACACAGATTTCCATGGGCCTAAACTTGCGATGAACTGTTTATCAGTTGGTCGGAATATGAGAAAAGTCACCCTTTCGAAGATATATCTTGAGTTGACTATTAAAGAAACTGTTAGAAGAAGACGCCATGTGGTGAATTTTGTTTTGTTTAAACTACTCTTAGCCATTATTTTCAATTCAATTTTAGGTTATAAATAAGAACAACGACCAATTAGTTAAGGGTCGATGGTTGTTGCAAGAACTCTTTCTTTCTAGTTGTTAAGAATTATTTTGAAGCTGCCTTTGAATGGAGAAGTCCTTCTGGACCAAACACAAAGTTATTTTCATCAAATGCATGTGATTGGATGTGGAAAAGAACTATTTTCTATCTCGTTTAATGAATGATGCTGTAATGAGTAAGAGCTATTTAATCTATTGTCAAGTTATCTGGTGCAATATTTTGCTGTTCTTTACTTTAATGACGAAGATGAATTGTGGTGTTATTATGTGATGGATGATTAAGTAGGTGAATTATTTTGCTTGCCATTGTCTTGTCGCATAAGTGTTTTCTTTCTGGTAATTAGTTTCTCAGACAATAATTGGATGCTCACATGGTTAATGTATTAGTACTAGGCCTGTGGTGTAAAATTGCCGTCTGCATGCTTGAGCAACGGGTTATCCCAAGTTTAGCCTCTTACCCAGTAGTTAAGCTTAATTATATTTTGTTTCCAAGTTGGTTTATACCGGCTTACATCTCATATCCGTCCCACTCAAGAGAAAATACAAAAAGAGATAGTCTGAACTGAAGGAAGATCCTTCACAAGAAAACATAAATCCCATCGATAAATTGGTCGGATCGCAAGATATGGAGAACCATTCCACTATTAAATGTTGCAAAGTCTAATTGGGCCTCGGTGGCGAGTGTGGTTCCTGCTATTGAATCAACGGACTTAGGACCCATCAACACAATGGAGGTGCAAAATTACTACAAGCTCAGAGACCCGGAGGAGCACCTAAACACCGATTTTGTTATAAAATTCTATGAGAAACACGACACCAGATGGGTGATGGCTTCATGGTGGAGAGAGGATAAAAAGTGCACCAATCGGACCTCCGACTGGTACCCGATGGCCAACTTAAGAGAGCCGTATATCTATCTAATGGACCTCATATGCCGGCTGTATGGGGAGAAATATTGTTGTAGGTTTTCAGAGGCATGGATGCCTCTAGCTTACATGATAGCCATTTCTAGGAGAGGCTTTAACTGGGGCACCATCATTTCCAAGTAGCTGAGCATTTTCATTCAACATGCTTAGACGCCAAAAAAGGAGAGACCCCATCCTTATACATGGCTTCTTATTTTTTGGACATCATCTGTGCCAGAAATGCCTTTGCCGGAATGAACTTGAGCTGGCACGCCTCAAAATTCCTGGTCCATGTATATTTTGGCATCTTATGGGAGAACAAGTACAAGAAATCCTACTCCCTCATCTGTGATCAATTCATTGCGCGTATTCATTTTATGCTGTTCAAGAAAGAGTGCCCAAGATTGTCAGCTGCGGCCAAAAAGATGATATCAAAGGTTGGCCACTGGTATCTGGATGAGTGCGATACCTACATCAGGGTTTTCGGAGCCATCAGAGCACCACACCTATTACTGGTGTATTTCCCTGATCGACTAGTAGTAGGAGAAATCTGCTACCAGACTATCCTACAAGGTTACAATGCTACTCTGGTAAAAGATAAGGAGCGAGCATTCATACCTTATGGATTCCATATAGGTTTCTACATGGTAAAAGAAACCTCTCAAGCCAAACAGGAAGGGTTGAACCAATTGGAGTTCTGATTCCAGACTGGTCATTTTTGCAAGCACGACCCAAAAGGTCTAGTCCTGAAGCACGCATCAAAAGTATCATCCTGCTGGCCATATGCCCATGACAGGTTTGAAGATGAGATCTTCATGGAAAATGCTCAGGATTGGGATGAAGTTGTGGTAAGGATGGCCGATCCTAGGATGACCAGGTTCAAATCCATGAGCCTAGATGAACAAGCGGCAACCCTAGAACAATTGGCTCAAGGAGCCCTCAGGGCCAGGGAAGAAATGATAGCCACATAAACAACATAGATTCCCCAAGAAGTACTGATACAAGGAAGATGTTTTCCTATGGCACTAGATGCACGGGAAAGAGGATTTTTCATGTTAGAGAAAGCACAACAGATGATTGATCGGTTGCAGGATGATCTAGACATCGTAGAAACCACAGGATCCCCGACAGATAACCCAGACGTAAGCCAAGCAGGCCCTGAATTTATAAACCTTGACAAAATTACCGGGTTAGATGACTCTGAATTCATGATGCCACCGGTTGGATCCCTGACAGGTGTTTCGGCTCAGCCAGAGATTGTCAAAGAATCGCAGAGGACTGGCACAACGAACCCCTTGAGCGAGTTTATAAAGATATATGATGATGATGAGAGCCCAGAGGTATCTCTTGGAACCCCTGTGCATGTCGAAGAAGAAAAGGGACTGGAGAAGACATCGTCTCCTCTCCCTGACATCCAAGCCTAGGAGGTCTCACAGAAAGAAAAGGAACCAAAAGTGTCCCAGACACTAAGATGCCCAATGCGCCGATAGCCCAAGAAGATAGTCCTAGAGACCAGCCGAGGTTGGGCAAGCCAGAGGAAAGAACCCCGCAGCAGGAAATCAACTTTTCAACGGTTGATGAACAAGTAAGTATCAAGTCTATCTCCAACACCTCTATTTCAATCGGTACTCAAACACCCGATGAGCAACAAACAAAAGCCGAGCCTTCAAATCATAATGAGGAAGCTCTAGAACCAAATCTCGAACAAGTGTACACCATCAGAATTCTGGGGAATACATTCACATGGGGGAATTGACAAATTCCCAAACCTATGGACGAAGTAGTTGACATACACGCCATATATTATGATAGGAAAATGAAGGCTATCCTCCAACGACCACCAAGAAAATGAGGATCACTTTGGATCGCTTTATCCTCATCACTACAGAGGAAAATTTGATAAAAATAGAAAATGCCAGAACATACGAACTTATCGGCGTAGGGAGAGCTATCTTAGACGCCACCCTAGACAGATCTAAAACAGATGAAAAAGAGTTGGCTGTCACCCTGAAAGAACTAGAACATTTGTGCCACTTGGCTAAGTACTATCAGGACACCACACAGGCCGCAATATACTTAAGGAGTGAATTCCAAGAGGCCTATAGCAAATTCACAGATGAGCGGCACTTATTCACTGCAAGAATCATTGAGCTATAAGAGGACACCCTCATGGCACTCGAGCACGTGCAAGGATATGGAGCGGTGGTATGAAAAAGCGCAGTAAGGCATGGAAAGATTCGACTACATTGGTGTAGTCCAATAGGGTCGAGATAAAGAAGAACATGGCATTCAGATGTTGAACGCGAGCAGTCTTGATCGCATAAAAAATTTAGCCGAGTATTGGGCAAAAACATCTTGGGAACCACACTGAGAAATTCAAGAGAAATGGGCCAAGTGCGAGAAACACTGGATTAAGATCAATCGGGTGATGAAAGATATCAGATTCCCCGAGTTCAGAACACCCGATGATTTTGTCGACTTGCACGACATCGTCGAATCACACACCAAGAAAGATTCATTATGGGTTTAATAACGAGCAAAGGTGATAGACACAATGCCAGGTCAGGTGCAACGGTTTATGGATCACCCGATCAAAGCTCAAGTTGTGTTACAATAGATAAGTGCCAGTCTGGTCAAGTATCGGGTGCATGCAGTGGAGATCAGAGAAATTTACGCGGCCCCGATGGAACAACACATATTTCCATACGCCCACACCTGTGAGGATCTGTTCATCAATTGGTCATAATACGAGAAGAATCACCCATTTAAAGTGATACCTTGAGATAAATCCTAGACAAACTGATAGGAAAACGCCACATGGAAAATTTTGTTTTACTTATCTACACTTAGCCATTATTTCAGTTGAAGTTTATGTTATAAATACGAGCATCAACCAAGTAGTTAGAGGTCGATGGTTGTTGCAAGAAACTCTCATTTATGGTTTTGTGAAGAATTATTTTGGAGTTGCCTTTAATTGAGAAGTCCTTCTGGAACATAGACAAAGTTGTGTTTTCATCAAATTCATGTATGATTGGATGTGGAGAAGAACTATTTCCTATCTTGTCCCATGAATGTATGCTGTAACAAGTAAGAGCTATTAAATCTATTGATAAGTTATCTGATGCAATGTTTTTACAGTTCTTTTCTTTAATGATGAAGATGAATCGCTGTGTTATTATGTGATGGATGATTAGATTTAAGTGAATTATTTTACTTGTTGTTATTTTATCACATGCGTGTTTTCTTCTGCTAATTAGTATCTCAGCCAGAAATTGGAATACTCACACGATTAACGTATTAGTACTAGGCATGTGGTAGACGATCATTGTCTGCATGCTTGAGCAACAGGTTATCCCAAGCTCAGCCTCTTCTCTAGTAGTTAAAACCTTTTCTCGTTTTATTACCAAGTTGGTTTATACTGACTTCCATCTTATATCGGTCCCACCTAAGAGAAAATGCAAAAAGAGAAAGTCCAGACTGAAGGAGATGCCTTCGCAAGAAAACGTAAAGCCCATCGATTAATTGGCCGGATCGCAAGATCTGGAGAACCATTCCACTATTAAATGCTGCAGAATCTAATTGGGACTTGGAGGCGGGTTTGGTTCCTACTGTTGAACTAAAGGGATTTAGGACCCATCAACATAATTGGCGCTAGAAGGAGGGTTGAAGAATGAATGGCTGAATACATATTCCATATAATATTTCAGACAGCTTGGATATTCAAAATAGCCCACATGCATGGCTAGTCATTCCCAAGATAGCCCACACACACTGAGTACTCCTGAAATGAGTGACTCACCCCAGCTTGAGGAAGAAGGATTGTTCCCTGATATACCTTACGCTCTTCCTCACGAGGAATAAAATAAATTTAGAAGAATCACTAGAGGATACACCCAATAGATCGGTGCGCTGTCCTTAGCTCCGATACTTCCTCGAAGATAAAAAATAAGAATACCAGTGGTATACACCCCCAACCTTGTTTTTGTGAACACAGTAGAAGACCCAATATATTTCACAATCACCGATATTGAACACCCTCTAAATCTAATCCCTGAAACGCCAGCCGACGACATCTCTGAGCTGGACGATTTTTTGGAAGAAGAGGAGTTTAACTCAGGATTCAAAGATATGGAAGACAACAATGACCATGATGAAGAAAGGGGAAACCCACCAGAGAACAATACACCTTGGTTGGCCAGAGATGCTTTGGCCATCCCAGGGCGATTGCATAACCTTCCTCGACACCCGGAGAGGTTACTTCCTAAGTTCGACCTCGAGACCTCAGGACTTCCTGAAGATCATTTCGAGAAATTCATACTAGCGATTAGACTTATGAATGTCCAACAGGAAGACGTAGTATGTAGGATATTCGCCTATACGTTTGATAATTTATCTTCCACGTGGTATTTTAATCTACCTGTAGGATCTATAACTTGCTGGACAAAGTTTTAGAAGGATTTTTTAGATAAATTTGCAAAAGAAACTACTACAGGAGCTTTGATGGATGAACTGTTTGCTGCCACCATGAGTTTGAAAGAAAGGGTTAAAGATTTCAATCAAAGATTCACAACTATCTTGAACAAATTCCAACCTAAAGCTAAACCTACCCAGGAGTTATAAATCGAGGTCTATGCTAATGCCCTCCCAACTTCTATTTTCATGTTTGTAAAGAGGGCTACCAAACGAACCCTGGCCAAGAATTTTGAAGAAGACAAAATGATTGAATTTCAAATGAAAGGATGCAAAGAGAGTCATGTATCCTTAGTCAAGAAAGAATCTCAACCCCCTCCCTAGAGAGGGCTATTGCTCACTAGACCCCTATAGAAACAAGTAGAACAAGCTCCTGAAAAGGGTAATGGAGACATAGAAGACCTACAACATATGGTTAAGAAGTTATCAAACGAAATCACAGACATGAAAAGAAGTGTCAGGGAGGGAAACCAAGGCCAAAGGCCCTATAAGATTTTCTTTAAAAGAAACCCACCGCTTAAAGCAATTGAACCTCCCCCAGCTAACCCAAATATCGATTTGGGAAATGTAGCATCTGATTCTTTCTGTACTTATCACCAGGAAAATCACTCCGAAAGAGACTACCCTCAATGGGTGCATGCCATGAATTTAATGGCCAATCGGTTCAGTTATGAATGTTGTTGATCAAGAAGATATTGATACACCAGAAGACACAACCATGCTGATATGGGATCCTGACCTAATCATGCCTTCTGACGACTTATTTAAGTCTCAAGAACCACTCGCAGAAGTCTTGGTTGTGAAAACACGCAGTAAGGGTCCACCTGTCTCAAAGGATCTTGCTACTACCCAAGCTTCTGGGGGAAAGACAACCCCCGACCACACGAAAACAACTTTCTCTCCCCGAAGAAACCCAATGAATATCCATAGCCGAGAATAACCCAAGCTGGATTACAACGTAGTTGAAGATTTGAAGAAGTTGAAGGCTAATACTTCAGTCATGGACGTTTGTAGGATCCCTCAACAAAAGGAATTCTTGTTACAGGCTTTGAAATCAATGGAAAATTCTATGACAAGCATTGAACCATGAAGAAATCTAGTCCCCATAGACCTAGGGAATAAAAAAACTGTGAACACTTGCTCTGAAGATAAGAAGGGAAGACCCTTTGTCCCACCTTTCCTTTTAACATTTGAAGTTTTCAACAGGAACCTCCATAACTGTTTGGTCGATTTAGGAGAATCTTCTAACGTTATGCCACTATCTATATGTAAAAAACTAAACGCAGTTCCTCTCAAGAGTGATAAACATGTGATACAACTAGACAAAGCCCAGGTGAGGGTCATGGGAGAACTCAAATATGTAATGATCAGAATAGCAACGCATCCTAAGTTTGTGGAAGTGATTGACATCATTATAGTAGCCATCCCATAAGCTTATGGGTTACTACTAAGCCGAGATTGGTATGAGAAGTTAAATGGATACTTTAGCACAGATTGGGCACACCTTTGGTTACCATTAAAAGGGCATAAAAATATGATAAGAATTGATAAGGAAATATATCTGAAACATACGGTCATTGATCTATAAACCCTAAATGAACCTTCATCGACAAATTTCTCTTTCATAGGAAATTATTCATGTGATTACTACTTAGAAAAATTCCTGCTCCTCTCATCTGATGTCCCTCTCACTCAAAATTCTGAAATGGTGTTTCAAGAGAAATCGCCGATAACGACAGAGGAAACCATCTTCTCTGAAGAACCGGTGCTAGAAATCACGAAACAAAAGGTAAAAGAGAAAGAAAATGATAAGAGAGAGTAAATAGATAACCTTCACTCACAAATTTGGACCTTATACTTTGATGGATCTAAATCACAGGAAGGGTTTGGGGCAGGGTGCATCCTCACTGATCCAAAGGGTAAACGTCATTTCCTATTCTGTATACTTGAGCTAGAATGCACAAACAACACCGCCAGGTATGAATCTCTAGTACAAGGGTTAAAGAAAGCCATAGACTTAAACGTCAAGGAATTAAAGGTTTTCAGAGGTTCTGAGATTATTGTTTGACAAGTGAGGAATATTATACATTGCAATTCCCCACACCTAAAGAATTATCGACAGGAAGTGCATAGGTTAATAGAGCATTTTGAAGCTTTCAATATTACAACTATCCCGAGAAAAAAGAATATCCTTGTTGATTCCCTGGCCACGACTGCTTCAAGGCTATCACCTTTAGAAGATTATGAAGCCTCCCGGTTCACTGTAGAACTTCTCTACAAACCATCGGTGCCTAACAACATTTCTAATTGGAAGGTCTTTGAAGGGGATGAACAAATCATAAAATTTCTGACTAACCAAGATAATTTCAAAGACTTGGTCATTGACGATGAAGTATTCCAGGAACAATCAATAGACCCTGATCCTCGGACAGGTCAACTAGCTGACAAATCAAGGTCTCACACGATCCCGAAGGGGATAGCTAATTTAGAAAATATTTTTGACCTGAAAGAATGATTTAATGGACCCAAAAAAGAAAAGACCGATAGTTCCTGTCCCATGCATGAAACTATAAATCTAGGAACCCCGGAAAACCCCAAGAATGTAAATCTTGGTAAGACAATATCTAAGGAGGAAAGAAAGGCCTATCTCAAAATCTTTAGACAATATCAAGATGTCTTTGCGTGGTCCTACCAAGATCTGAAAACTTACGATACCCGTATCATTGAACACACTATCCCGTTAAAACCCGAAGTGAAACCCTTCCAACAGAAGCTCCGAAAGTACCACCCATCCCTGGAACCTCTCACGTGTCAGGAGTTAAAGAAACTACTCGATTCCAAGATAAATTTTCAAGTTTGAAACTCCGCATGGGTAGCGAATTTGGGAAATCCACTTATGCATATATTTTAGGAACCTCAACAAAGTTTCAGAAAAGTATAACTACCCAGTTCAACCAATGGAGCAACTCTTGTAGACTGTGTTTGGATATGAGATTTTCTCTCTGCTGGATGGTTTCTCAGGTTACAAGCAAGTTCTAGTCTCAGAGGAAGACCAGTTGAAAACTACCTTCTGAACCAAGTGAGGAACCTTCGCTTACAAATGCATGCCTTTTGGGCTAATCAACACAGGGGAAACCTTCCAAAGGGAAATGGACGTAGCGTTTCAAGGACTAATCAACAAGTATATGGTAGTGTATCTGGACGATGTAACTGTTTATTCAAAGAACAAAGAAGATCACATCCAACACTTAACCCAGATTTTTGAAAGATGTAGGAAGTACGATATATCCTTAAACCCTAAGAAAACTATTTTTGGTGTTGAGGAAGGTAAGTTGCTAGGCCACATTATATCTCAAGGATGCATTCACATAGACCCAGAAAGGATTAAGGCCATAACTCAACTCCCATTACCTCACAACAAAAAAGCTATGCAATCATTCTTCAGGAAAATCAACTTTGTGAGGAAATTCACCTCTGATTTCGCAGAAACCATCAAACCCTTACAAAGGATGATTCGTAAAGATGTCGAATTTAAGTTGGATGATGAACAAAAGAAGGCCTTCAATGATATTAAGACCGCTATATCTAAAGCCTCCGTGTTGCGAAGCCCCAATTTCAACAAGGATTTTTTCCTCTATACTTTCGTCTCCGATCAATCGTTAGATGCAATTTTGACTTAGAAGGATGATGACAACAATAAGGCTCCAGTGTCATTCATGAGCACTAACCTCCAAGGAGATGAACTAAATTATCCTGCTATAGATAAACATGCTTATGCATTTTATAAAGAAGTAAAACATTTCATATCTTACATCCTCAAGAACCATACCAAAGTAATTGTGCCTCACCCCATAGTCCGATCCCTATTTACTCAACAAGAGATGGGGGAAAGAAGAGGGAACTGGATGAAAGTAGTCCAAGAATTTGATCTAGATATAAAACCTACTAAACTAGTTAAAGGACAAGGATTATGAAAACTGACATCTGAGGCTCAAGACCAAGTGAATGAAGACTCTAGATGGGGAAATGAAATGGAATTATGGTGTGGTGAAGCTTCATACATTTCTCCAGGGAAAGAGTCTTGGTATGAGAAATTGACTTATCTCCTGCATCATGGGACTTGCCCAGAATACCTAAACCCCAGGGAAAGGAGAGATCCGAGGTTAAAATCTGCACAGTATCGCCTCATAAATTCGGTACTCTTCCGGCTAAATTATGATGGGGTACTTTTAAGATGTCTCGAATGTGAAGATGCAGAAAAAGTTCTAAAGGAGCTCCATGACAGCCCCGCCAGTGGAAATTTTGCAGGAGACACCACCGCTCATAAGATACTAAGAGCTGGCTATTATTGGCCCACTTTGTTCAAGTACGCTCACACCTACGTTAGGAACTGTAAAACTTATCAAATAAGCGCTAGGAGAGAGAAGAGAGCAACAATCCCACTCCAACCAGTGACCGTTTCTAGGCCTTTTGATCAATGGGGTTTAGACATCATAGGAGAAATTACACCAAGATCTTCAAAACAACACAAGTACATACTTACTGCCACCGATTACTTCACGAAATGGGCAGAAGCCATTCCTCTAACCCATGTAAACGAGAGTGTGGTAATCCAATTCATAGAACAACTAATTACAAGGTTCGGTGTCCCTTCTGTTCTTGTCTTCGATAATGCATTGATTTTTTGTCCACCTTATTAAAAGAGTTTGCACTAGACAAAGGAATCATAATTAGATACTCTGCAAATTATTATCCACAGGGAAACAGAGTGGTAGAATCAACTAATAAGAACCTAGTAAGGATCTTGAAGAAAACGGTTGCAGAGAACCAGAGGAACTGGAATAATCTAATCCACAACACTTTATGGGCCGATAGGGTCACACCCAAGGAAGCTATAGGAAATTCCCCATACTTTCTGGTACACGGGTAGGAAGCCATTCTCCTAAACGGGCTTTATCTTCCATCTCTTCAACTGGCCCAAGATTACAAAGGACATCCTTCATCAGTCATACAACAAAGGATTGATACTCTGCTCATGCTGGAAGAAAAAAGGGAAAAATCTAAATCAAAATTCATATCCCACCAACAGATCGTTAAAAGATGGTTTGACAAGCATAAGGCTAAAGAGAAGAATTTTGAAGTAGGAGATTTAGTCCTAAAATGGGACAGAGCAAATGAGCCTAAAGGAAAACATTCTAAGTTTCAAAATCTATGGATTAGACCTTTTTAGGTGCCTGAGAATATTGGGGCAGGCACTTATCAGTTAGAGAATTTGAGGGGGGAACCTGACGCCCTCCCAGTAAATAGCCAAGGCCTAAAACAATATTTCCATTAAAAAAAAAATGTACGTCTTGTGTGCGTGTTTTCATGATTTTTGGTTTTAGTTAAGTCAATTGTGAAATGCATTTTTGTTGTTTTATTTTTTGTATTTGGACTTCTGTGCTTTTGAATATTTTGTTTGGCAAGACAATGGTCGGCCCTAAAACATGCAACATAACAAAGTCTCTTCCTAACTCGTTGCTCACATTCAAACACGAGAAGCGTTGGGGAACCTGCAGTTGTTCAGAGGGATCTCTATCTAACCCGCGCAGATGAACAACCTTGGAGAAATGTCAAAAGTGTCTGCCTGGTGGTCTGGTAAAAGCTTAAGGGAAAGAAGGAAAGCTGGAAAGGACTACATACACCTCAGATTCAAAGCTAGTAAGTTTCACCTTAACCCTCTCATCTTGCAAAATAACCAACATCATCCTCTCCCACTCGCTCAGGGAATTTTTCCGAAATAAAAGTTAACTATATCAAATGAGCGCACAGTAGGGGAGGGTATGTAGATATCTCCGTTGGGGCTATGGAAGCTCGCTGGCAGCGGAGCAAGGTCTGTGACGTCGGGGTGACTCTCCCAGGGCTATGGACGCTTGTTGGCAGCGGATAAACATCGTAGCAAGTGAGTAGAGGTAACAAAGGGCCTAATGCATGTGAATGATTTGCTAGACTCTTGTCAAAAAGGGCGTGAGCCAGGGTCATAGGAAAAGAAGGTGGAATTAAGGTTTAAAACCCCATAGGTAGACCCAGAGGTATCAGTCGGAAAATTTCAAATGCAAAGGTAAAATAGGCTTTGATGTAAAACCAGTTAAGGTCCCCACCAAATTTTGCATCAGCCGAGCCCGAAGGAGGAACAAATATTCTGCTTTCGCCCAGTAAGTCTCCATTTGTTAAGCACTCAACACACCCTAAAAATCATATGTCAAAATGTACTTTTTGGGTACCACCTGGTCTTTTTCACTGTCTGATTCGACTTTATTGTAAAAATTGTTTCCTTTGCTTATCACTTTGATTCTCATTTAAGTCTCTCAAAGTTCGCTTGAATATGTGAAAACCCATAACTTAAAAGACTAACATTTAAATAAAGAATCAACAACCCAAAACATTTCCCCAACGTGCTCAGAGATTTAGCATCGGGTTGATACGACACAATAGTTTCTTCCCCATTTAAATTCTTTCGAGTTGTTCGTAAACAAGATCATCTGCCCAAAGAAGTTCAGAGCATCTAGAGGAGTGAGACGAGCAATTCAAAAGAAGTTTCCAAGGTCCCGTGAGGATTAAACAACAGGTTTATCAAGCTTTACAAGTATGTACCAGTTTGTGGATTTTTTATGCTTCACTTCATACAATTTTTTATCCAGTGTTACTCTGTATGCATGCCCTAAAGATTGATTTCAATGGCAGGAACAATGCCTCCAAAGAAGCCAAGTACTAGGCAATCACCAAGGGCACCCAAGCTGAAAGAATCAGAGGTAGGAGAAGGCTCATCCCCAGGGCCATCAAAGTAATTATAATTCACTCCCAGGCCAGAACCAGTCATCAGGACATCCACCAAGAAGATTCTCACTCAACCGCTGGCCTCTAGGGACACAGAAGCAAGCATAGGGACCAAGGAAGTACTCCTGCATTGGGGACAACTCTTCAAGAAGATCAAACGGGAAGAATTCCCCGAATATACCCCACACAACGAGCTTGATATGAGAAAGCTAAACGATGAAGTTTTTTCGAATATCCGAAGATCACACCTGCATATGGTAGCAATCAGAACTCCAATATTCCCTTGCATAGAACTCCTGAAGTGGCTTATCGACCACACTAACACACAAAAATGTTTGTTCAATGACGACAATGGCGAGTGTGTCAGGGTCTTCCTTCCGGTGGAGGTGAAAAATTACTACAAGCTCAGAGACTCGGAGGAGCGCTTGAACACCGATTTTTTTATAAAATTATATGAGAAACACGACACCAGCTGGGTGATGGCTTCATGGTGGAGAGAGGATAAAAAGTACACCAATCGGACCTCCGGCTGGTACTCGATGACCAAATTAAGAGAGCAATATATCTATCTAATGGCCCTCATATGACGACTGTATGGGGAGAAAGATTGTTCTAGGTTTCTAGAGGCATGGATGCCTCTAGATTACACGGTAGCCATTTCTGGGAGAGGTTTAAACTGGGGTGCCATCATTTCCAAGTAGTTGAGCATTTGCATTCAACAGGCTCAGACGCCGAAAGAAGGAGAGACCCCATCCTTCTACATGGCTTCTTATTTATTGGATTTCATCTGTGCCATAAATGCCTTTTCCGAAATGAACTTGAGCTGGCACGCCTTAGAACTCTCGGTCCATGTATATTTTGGCATCTTATGGGAGAATAGGTACAAGAAATCCTAGTCCCTCATCTGCGATCAATTCATCGTGCGTATTTATTTTATGTTGTTCAAGAAAGAGTGCCCAAGATTGTCGGTTGCAGCCAAAAAGATGATATCAAAGGTTGGCCACTGGTATCTGGATGAATGCGATACCTACATCAGGGTTTTTGGAGCCACCAGAGCACCGCACCTGTTACCGGCGTATGTCCCTGATCGACTAGTAGTAGGAGAAATCTGCTACCAGACCATCCTACAAGGTTACAATGCTACTTTGGTAAAATATAAGAAGCGGGAATTCATACCTTGTGGATTCCATTTAGGTTTCTACATGGTAAAAGACACCTGTCAAGCCAAATAGGAAGGGTTGACCCAATTGGAGTTCTGATTCCAGACTATCTGTTTTTGCAAGCCCGACACAAAAGGTCTAGTCCTGAAGCACGCATCCCAAGTATCATCCTGCTGGCCATACACCCATGGCAGGTTTGAAGATGAGATCTTCATGAAAAATGATCAGGATTGGGATGAAGTTGTGGCAATGATGGCCGATCCTAGGATGACTAGGTTCAAAAACATGAGCCTAGATGAACAAGCGACAACCTTAAAACAATCGGTTCAAGGATCCCTCAGGGCCAAGGAAGAAATTATAGCCACAGAAACAATATAGATTCCCCAAGCAGTCCCAATACAAGGAAGAGGTTTTCCTATGGCACTGGATGCACAAGAAAGGGGATTGTCCATGTTAGAGAAAGTGCAACAGATGATTGATCTATTGCAGGATGATCCATGCATCGTAGAAACTACAAGATCCATAAAAGATAACCTAGGCGTAAGCCAAGCAGGCCCAAGCGGCCCAGCGTTTATAGACCTTGATGAAATTATCGGGCTAGACGACCCTGAATTCACGATGCCACCGGTCAGATCCCCGACAGGTGTTTCGGCTCAGCCAGAGATCATCGAAGCATCGTAGAGGACCGGTGCAACGAACCCCTTGAGCGAGTTTATAAAGATATATGATAATTATGAGAGCCCAGAGGTATCTCTTGGGACCCCTCTGCATGTAGAAGAAGAAAAGGGACATGAGAAGACATCTTATCCTCTCCCCAATGTCTAAACCCAGGAGGTCTCATAGAAAGAAAAGGAAGTTGAAAGTTTCCCAGACACTAAGCTGGCCGATGCGTCGACAACCCAAGTAGATAGTCCTAGAGATGAGCCGAGGTCGGGTGGGCCAGAGGAAAGAAACCCGTAGCAGGAAATCGACATTTCAATGGTCGATGAACAAGTTAGTATCGATTCTATCCTCGACACCTCTATTTCAATCGATACTGAAACACCCGATGAGAGACAAACACAAGCCAGGCCTTTGGAGCATAACGAGGAAGCTCTAGAACCCAATCTTGAACAAGTGTACACCATCAGAAGTCTGAGGAATACACTCACATGGGGGGATCGATAGATTCCCGAACTTATGGACAAAGTAGCCGACACACACGCCATAGATTATGACAAGAAAAGGAAGGCTATCATCCAGGGGGCCACCAAGCAAAGAAGGATCACTTTGGATCACTCTATCCTCATCACTACAGAGGAAAATTTGATAAAAATAGAAAATGACAGAACATCCGAACTTATCGGCGTAGGGAGAGCGATCTCAGATGCCACCCTAGACATAGCTAAAAGAGATGAAAAGGAGATGGCCGCCGCCCTGAAAGAACTAGAACATTTGTGCCACTTGGATAAGTACTATCAGGACACCACACAAGCCACAATATACTTAAGGAGAAAATTCCAGGAGGCCTATAGAAAATTCACAGACGAGTGACACTTATTCACCGTAAGAATCGTTGAGCTACATGAGGACACCCTCATGGCACTCGCGACGTGAAAGGATATGGAGCAGTGGTACACAAAAGTGCAACAAGCCGTGGAAAGAGTTGACTACATTGGTGCAGTCCAACATGGACGAGATAAAGAAGAACATGACATTCAGGTGTTGAACGAGAGCAGTCTTGATCGCATAAGTAAGTCAGTCGAGTATTGGGAAAAAATGTCTCGGTAACCACACCGAGAAATTCAAGAGAAATGGGCCAAGTGCGAGAAAAAATGGATTAAGATCAATCGAGTGATGAAAGATATCAGATTCCCTGAGTTCGACACACGCGATGACTTTGTCGACTTGCGCGACATCGTCAAATCTCACACCAAGCAAGATTCATTATGGGTTGAAGAACTAGCAAAGGTGACATACACAACTCTAGGTCAGGTGCAACAGTTTATGGAGCACCCAATCAAAGTTTGGGTTGTGTTACAACAGAGAAGTGCCAGTTTGGTCAAGTATCGGGTGCATGCATTGGAGATCAGAGAAATTTACGTGGCCCTACTGCAACAACACATATTTCCATACTTCCACACCTGTGAGGAGTTGTTCATCAATTGGTCAAAATATAAGAAGAATCACCCGTTTAAAGTGATACCTTGAGATAACTCCTAGACAAACTGATAGGAGAATGCCACATGTCGAATTTTGTTTTACTTATCTGCACTTAGCCATTATTTTAGTTGAATTTTATGTTATGAATAAGAGCATCGACCAAGTAGTTAGAGGTTGATGGTTGTTGAAATAAACTCTCATTTCTGGTTTTGTTAAGAATTATTTTGGAGTTGCCTTTAATTGAGAAGTCCTTCTAGACCAGAGACAAAGTTGTGTTTTCATCAAATGCGTGTAAGATTGGATGTGGAGAAGAACTATTTCCTATCTCGTCCCATGAATGTATGCTATAACAAGTAAGAGCTATTAAATCTATTGATAAGTTATCTGATGCAATGTTTTTACAGTTCTTTTCTTTAATGATGAAGATGAATCATTGTGTTACTATGTGATGGATGATTAGAGTTAAGTGAATTATTTTACTTTCCGTTATTTTATCACATGTGTGTTTTCTTCTGTCAATTAGTATCTTAGCCAGAAATTGGAATACTCACACGGTTAACGTATTAGTACTAGGCCTGTGGTAGACGATCGTTGTCTACATGCTTGAGCAATGGGTTATCCCAAGCTCAACCTCTTCTCTAGTAGTTAAAACCTTTTGCTGTTTTGTTGCCAAGTTGGTTTATACCGGATTCCGTCTTATATCGGTCCCACCTAAGAGAAAATACACAAAGAGAAAGTCCAGACTGAAGGAGACACCTTCGCAAGAAAACATAAAGCCCATCGATTAATTGGCCGGATTGCAAGATTTGGAGAACCATTCCACTATTAAACATTGTAGATTCTAATTGGGCCTCGGTGGTGGGTTTGGTTCCTATTGTTGAACTAAAGGGATTTAGGACCCATCAACATATGTATAAATGATGCAACAACTCAAAAAATCTTGAGAGAAATTTAGATATCAACACATTCAAACACTCATATCGATGGTAAATTTGCAACAAAGTCCATTGCCTTTAAAATGTTGATAACATGGTATTATTGGCCTTTCATTTTTAGCGGTTCTCTTAAATTTACAAGGGATTGTGATAAGTGTCAAAAAATTGTTGGTAAAGAAAATTTTTCTACCATGCCCTTGCAACCCACTCTTCCTAATTTTCCATTTTCTAAATGGTGTTAGATTTCATTGGTCCTATCAATTCTCCATCTTCTGCTGGACATATTTTTATACTTAGAAACACATATTACTTTACTAAGTGGACTGAAGCTATACCACTCAAGCGTGCACAAGATGATAAGGTCATTTCTTTCCTGGAATCAAATATATTTTCTCATTTCAGTCTTCCTATTGAAATTATTTCTGATAATGGACCAACTTTCATTTCTACAAATTTCACTCAATTTTTTAGTAAATTTGGTGTGAAACATTTTACTTCTGCTATCCATTATTCGTAAGGAAATGGACAAGTTGAGTCTACTAATTAAAACCTGGTCAAAATTTTAAGGAATTTCATAAATGATAAACCCCATCAATGGCACACACTACTCACATATGCACTTTGGGAAGATCAAACCACTGTTAAATCTAGCACTGGTCAAACTCCATTCCATCTCCTATATGGACAAGAAGCTATTATGCATGTAGAACTTGAACTTACCTCTCTTCGATTAGCATTACAAGCTGAAGAATTGAACATGACATATATTTCTCAAAGGATAAATGCCTTGCTTGCCTTGGAAGAACAAAGGAACCATGTTGTAGAAAATCTGAGGAAAAGGAAACAAACTGTTAAAAAATACTTCGATAAAAAAGCTAAATTTTCTATCTTTAGGGCTGATGAGAAAGTGTTGCTTTGGGATTCTGCACACGCTGATAAAGGGAAACATTCCAAATTTCATAAGCTTTGCCTGGGTCCATACAAAATCGACTATGTCATTGGTAATGATTCATACTTAATAAAAGACATGGAAGAGCGATTGTTTTCATATACCACAAATGGTTTTCATTTGAAGCATTATGTTGAACCAAAATGATTTGATTCATCATATTTCTAATGCTTCCTATATATAGTTTCTTTTTTGTTTTTGTTTTTATTTATTTTCTTGTCTGTACAACTAATTTTCTTTTGGCTTTTATTAGTTCGGGATTTTTTTTTTCTTTCTTTGACATTATATTTGAGTCAAATTGGATCACCTATGCCACTTGTTTGTCATGCTAGCTGCAAAAATTTGTTGATTTGTTGTGAAGTTAATATGAATTTAAATTGACAGATGGTCTTCTTTAGGGTTCATAATGCTACTTATGTAGTAGGTTCCTATGCCTACAAATTTCTCGTTGAAACATGATGTGCAAAGTTGTTCCCATTTTCTTCTTTCCCGTTCTTCCCTCCATATAGTTTTCTTTTGCAAGAGTATATTAGAGAAATGATTAACAATTTCTAGCAAGATGTGTTACCACCGGAACAAGAGATTCTTCAATTCTAGCCAATTAATATTTTCCTAGATTGTGGAGTCGCCAAATGTTGACTCACAAACTCACAAACTAGCCACCAACTTGCAAATAGTTGTGAGGCATAATTTAAATTTTTTATTACCTATGATATATTAAATATTTAACTATAGGTGGGACCCCCTAGGGAGAAAGAAAGGATGTTTAATTTCAACTATCCCTAGGATTGAACATTACAATTTTGTTGAAATGGTCTCATTTACATTATGCAGTGATGTTATTTCCTTCTTCATTTGATAATGAGCTCTACTGTTGATTTGGTTGCACAACAAGAAAAAAAGGTTATGTTCATAAAAAAATCAAAAGAGACTCTATCTTATAAACATTCCACTCGTAAAATGCAATTGATTCTTATACAGGAAGATTATGAGGCATTAAAATGTTCTCTTTTACTTATAACTGTTATGTCTCAACAAACATCTATCACAAAGGTTGAGTTCTAATTACATGATATACCTTAAAAAAATAGGGGGGAAATTCATTTATGCAGATTCATCTCATGCAAATAAGGTATAGTGATATGGTTTAACATGTATAAAATACTTTATATAGCTCCAAAGGCCATCACATACATAAACAAAGTGTTGGTTTTATATATGAAAAGGTGGCGCATTACAATTAAAGGATGAAAGTTTTCAATGCATATTGCATATGGTATATTATATGAATTCAACATCGACACTATATAGTGCTTCCCATTGCTTAAACCTTGCAATTCATCATTCATATTGAAATATTTGTATACATTGCGTCCATTATTTGCATTGGATGTGGTTTTAAAAGAAAGCTTTGATATTGAAGTTCGATGTGAGTTTTGAGTCGTCGTTTGAGCTGGTTGTTTTATATGGTTGATGGCGTGACAATATAGCACATGATTTCTCATATACTTGACATATTATTGATATGTGATTGGATATGGTGGATAGTGGAAGTATGACATGGATTAAACAATTAATTATTGATAATTTTTTAGGAACTTGACACCCCATGCATTCGTTACATGAGATGCAAACATTTACTCATTGAGGTATACCACCCTATGCTGGGGTTTTGGCATTCCATTTGATTTCGAGCTGATTGAGAAGCACCCTGGTTCTGAAGCTTAACTATGGCACTAGTGTACATTGGGAATCTTGGTTTTCATAAATATTTGAGTGTCAAGGAAAGGTATGGCTATTCTAGATCGTACCCATCAAATGCATTCTTTTTCACAATAATAGTTTATGGAATAGCTTTGCTTGAATGGTAAATGAGTATGCTTCTTTTGATTGTCTTCTCGAACTCGTCTTGTCCCTGCAAAGGGATTTTCCTTGTTTTGTTGCTTTGGTATTAACCCTCATCCTAAAAAATATTACCTCAGTTCTGACTGTATGAGCTCATTGTGAATGGCTCATTTACGACTTAGTACAATCTCTTTTATGTTCTATTTCAAAAAATACAAGCTTTGTAGCATCCTTCTTTTCACTTGTTAATACTCGAAGTCTTGAACTCAAATGTGGGTAATGAATTGCGGGTTTCCTTCTGTATGCATTTCATTTTCTGCTTTGAAGGGTTTCAAACCACTGTCTTTTAAATGACATCTTATATTCTACCTGACCGTGAATTGCAAGAGTTTCTTTGAACGTTATCATGCCATTGGATTTATTTGTATTTAAAACCCTACTGCCAACCATAACTTTGAGATGAGGGAATTATTTGGTCATATCATTATGCTAAACCTTGGATTGGATTTTTGGAGTCCTGTACATAACATAGAATGTTTTGAAGCTCAAGCTTATGTGGGCTTTATAGGTCTGTATAACCCGATACCTCTTCATTCCATATACAAAAGATTTTTTGTTGAGCGTTAGGTGAATGATGATATATTTTTAACAAATAAAAGGGTAATGCAACCTTGTTTTGAACCCTCATTGATTTTGATAGTTGCGTATGAGTTGTGTATGCAAATATTTTAGGGCCATTTCACCTGGTTCGATTGAAGAAACATTTGAAGAAAGGATTCAAACCTCTGTATTATATTTGATGGCTTTTTTGGAAAAATAAAATACCAGTATGGTTATGCCATGCAGTTTTGGGTCTCGAAATAGTTGACATTGATTTTATTGGCGTTAACAATTCATATAACCCCGTTGTATGATATTTGATGATTATTGAATGTTATGATACAACAAATTATGTGTAGATAATAAGCTTCCTCTAAATGCAAAGTTGGTTTGGAGTTCTAGTCATTGGTTATGAGGCATACTTGTTTGAATTGGAATGAAAATGTGGTTAGGTTGTCTGTTAATTAAGAAATGTTTTTATTTCTACATACATGATCATATCCCCCATACTCTCACTTTTCATTTTTCATTCCTTTAATTCCTATAAACATATATCATTTTAAAAATTCATCTTCCTCCCCCTATTGTATGAAATAAGAAATGTTTTTCTATCAGTTTGGCATGGACATTTTGGCAACAAGAATATATTTTGATCAATTAAAATTATAGTTGAGGTAAAAATTTGAAAATGATATATTTCAAGGTGATTGTTCTTAATGAACTCTGTTTTGGATGAAGTCATATATTTTAGCTTGTATGGCTATTCTAGCTCGTACCCATCAAATGCATTCTTTTTTGCAATATTAGTTTATGGAATAGATTTTCTTGAATGGTAAATTAGTATGCTTCTTTTGATTGTCTTCTCGAACTCGTCTTGTGATTGCAAAGGGATTTTTCCCTGGCTTATTTCTTTGGTATTAACCCTCGTCCTAAAAAATATTACCTTAGTTCTGATTGTATAAACTCATTGTAAATGATAGTGACAACCTATGTGAGTTTTGGAACAGGAGGTTGGGACACCTACACTACAAGGCTTTACCAATTGTGAGGGGGATTGTTACAAGTATTCCATAGTTCATGATTGAGCAATAGGGAGTGTGCAAAGGGTGTGCACTTGGCATTAATTCCAAGGATTATTTTCCTAGCAGCGAGAGTAGGTCCAAAGGGATCTTGGATATTATCCATTCATATGTGAGTGGGATGATGTCAGTAGCATCATTACAGGGATCGCCATACTATGTGACATTTATTGATGATTTTTCCAGGAAAACCTAGAACTTCTTTATGAAGGCCAAGGATGAGGTCTTTAGTCGGTTCAAAGAGTTCAAGTCTCAGGTAGAGAACCAGACAAGTAATAAGACCAAGGTCTTGAGGTCGGATAATGGAGGAGAGTACACCTCTAATGAATTCAAGTATTTATGCAAGGAGATAGAGATCACGAGGGAGATGGCCGTCTCATACAACCCTCAAAAGAATGGGGTTGTAGAGATAAATAATTGATCCATCATCAGTTCTGCCAGGACTATGATACATGACTAGGAGTTTCCTATGTTCTTGTGGGTAGAGGCATGTAACAAGATGATGTATGTGTATAACATGAGTCCTCATAAGATATTGGGGGAAAAGACTCTAGATGAGGTGTTATCAGGAGTGAATCCATAGGTTGGTCATTTGAGGATCTTTGGTTGTCGAGTTTACATCCATGTGCCTATAGACAAGAGGAATAATCTGGAGCCTTCAATACATAAGGGTATATTTTTGGGGTACAAAAAGACTCAAAGGGTTACAAGATCTTCATTCTATTGCAACGAAAGACAATTGTGAGAATATATGTTAAGTTCAAGGAAAAATTGGCATCTAGGAGTACTGAGGAGTCATCAACAATGACAGAGGATGAGGAGCAACAAGCTCCGGAGGATGAACAATAGTTAGTAGTTTAGAATTGAGGTGGGGAGGAGGATTTATCCCCTTCTACTCCTTTCAAGAGACTGAGGTGGCTATTTCATACATTGAGGGATGTTGGTGAGGCTCCTAGGAGTGCGGTCAAATAGCGAAAGCTTCTGAAGAAGTTTCCAAACTATATGGAAATTATGAGTAGAATCATTGATGCTGAGCCTTCCCGTTTTGAGGAAGCAACATAGTAGCAGGTATGGCGCGATGCCATGGTAGAGGAGTACACCTCTATTATGAGGAATGATGTTTAGGACATAGTGCCAAGGCTGGAGGGGAAGTCAATTTTGAGTTCCAAATGGCTCTACAAGATCAATCATGCTGCAGATGGTAGCATAAAGAAGTTCAAGGTGAGGTTTTTGGCAAGAGGGTTCTCCCAAAAAGAGGGAGTGGACTACGAGGATACATTTTCTCCATTCACCATGTATGCTTCTATTCGATCTGTTATTTCTATTTCTTTAGTTATGAGGTGAAGGATACATAAGATGGATGTGAAAACAACTTTCCTCAATAATATACATAGAGAAACCTCAGGGATTTGAGGTACATGGGAGGGAGTCTCATGTGTGTAGGCTTAAGAAAACCTTTTATGGACTCAAACATGCACCCAGGGCATGGTATTCTAGGATTGAAAGATACTTGCAGAGTATGGGCTTTACCAAGAGTGAGGCAGATCCTAACTTGTATTTCATACTTGTTGGAGAGGATCCTCTCATCTTGGTTCTATACATTGATGATTTATTTCTCATAGGTTCATAGGAGCTTATTGCAGGGTGTAAATCATATTTATCTAGTAAGTTTGAGATGAACGACATTGTCTTGATGCATTATTTCTTGGGGTTAGAGGTATGACCAGTATCAGGAGAGATCTTCCTTGGACAAGGGAAGTATGCAGTAGAGATATTGAGGAGATTCAGGATTGAGGACTGTAAGTTGATGATTACGCCTATGGTTACCAATATGAAGAAGATTGACACTTCAAATTCAGAGTTGGTGGATCCCAAGATATGCAGACAACTGATAGGGTCCTTGATGTATTTAGTCAACACCAGGCCAAATATTTGTTTTGTTGTGAACACCTTGAGTCATTTCATGGTGGAGCCAAGGAAGGTGCATTGGATCTCAACGAAACATGTGATCAGGTACTTGAGAGGTACAATGGAGTATGGATTGTCATATTTTGGAGGAGATGGAGTGGAGTTGCAGGTATATACAAAATTAGATTGGGAAGGCAGTGCAATAGATAGAAAGAGAACCTCGAGGTGATGATTTACCTTGGGATCAATAGTGATTACTTGGTTCAATAGGAAGTAGAATCAATTCAACAGAGGTATAGTATATGGTAGCGAGTATGGTTAGATATGAAGCCATTTGGATTCACAAATTGCTTACAAGTTTATTTGATCATGAATTGGAGCCTACAGTGATATACTGCAATGATCAGAGTTTTAGAAAACTCTCGGATTATCCAATATTCCATGATAGGTCCAAGCATTTAGAGATCAAATACCACTTGATTCGAGATAAGATCCATAAGGGAGCAATGAAGCTTCATTATATTTCCATATATGAGCATGTTGCATATATTATGATCAATCCCTTGGAGAAAGGGAAGTTTGTATTCTCCAGAGACATACTTGGAGTGGTGCAGAATACCTTCTTTGCTAAGAGGGAGTGTTTATGCTAGTGGTAGCATTAGATAGGTATTTACGCATAGTTCTATGTGTATAGACGTGTGGAAATCGTCCATGTCCTTCTACCTTGGTAACTTTAATTTAATTAAAGGAATTATTAAATCAAAGTGCTTTTATTAATTAATTATGTAATTAGTTAATTGAGTTATTTGAGGAAAGTGATAAAAGTACTTAGCATGTAATCTTAGCATGTAATATTCACATGCAATCTAAATCTCAAGTGAGATTATAAATAGATTATAATTCAAAATTATAAAATAAAGGCTAGGGTTAAGGACAAGATACACTTGATACTTGAAATTCTTGAGAGTAGAGGATTTACTTTCGAGAGAATTGGATCATGAAGGACCGTGATTCAAGATCTTGGATTGGTGGAGAAGGACTAACATCTAGAGATCATGTCAAGGAGAAGAGAGAACAAAGGCAACACATGTGGGTTTTAGTCAGAGGAATCCATAGGGAAGTGTCACGCCATACAAATATTTCTGTATAGGTTTTCCATACATGTGCGTGGGTCACAATGTCGACAGTCACGTACATATGTGAGTCACAAGAAGGTGAATCATGTACACCTCAAAAAGTGTGAAGTTCTGGTTCATGCAATAAGTCATACTTTGTCAGGTTTGTTTGCAGTTGTATTTCTCTAAGTGGGCCACTATCCTAGTTATGGGATCCCTGATTTTAGCATAATAAAATCATTCTCAACACTAGTTTTCCCTCCAAGGTTTTTCCAGGGGTATCTACCCAAAAATATTGGTGTTTATGTGTGCTTGATTTTGATTTCCTTGTTTATTCTTTCGTTGCATATTTCATTGATTACTCAACTGTGCTTTTAGTAGTTAAAGAGATTTTATTTTGATCTAATTGTCGGGTGTTGGTTTGAAGTGGTTAAATTCAACACATTAAAAATGCGATTTTCTCAAATTACAATTTCTTGGTTATTCAATCTCCAATTTGAGTGATTTTTTAACCACTTTTTTCGAGTAATTTCTAGATTTGAAATTACCTTCTAATTGTTTTTTTGGTGATTAAAAAAAAAGAGAAAAAAAAGTTGTGACCCTCCTAGGCCATAACCACCAATTTCATGATATCACGTGTTTTTCCCCTTTAACTAAAATGGACACTACCACTAAACCAAATACCAATAATAACAAGTGTAAGAGAAATAAAGAGGCATGAATAAATGAGTGGGGGGACTTTCACATCCATTCGTGGATTGCACACACAAATCCAAACAACGGAAGAAGACTTCTCCAAATTTTTCCTCAACTAAACAACAATATTTCATTGATTGATAATAGATTGATTATACTTGAGAGAGGGGGGAAACAATTTTTAATAAAACTAAGTTAGCAATGACTCAATAGTGCAAGTAACTAACAACTATGAACTAACTCAACGATCATTCATTAATGTGAATTATTGACAACTCCCAACTAACTAACCTAGTCAATTAATAATAAAATATTGGAAGAATGAGTTGGTTAAAAAATTAGCTCATGTACAAAATAGGTCATKTTTTGGAACACAATAGTTGGCCTTGAGGATTTCATTTCAAATCCTACTATATTTATTTATGCCCCTTCTATTTTCATTCCCTCTTTCTTGTCTCAAACCATTGTTTCATTGATTCGAAGCTTAGAACTCCAATGACTCCATACTTCACCYCAATYGAGTATTTATACAAACATGGCCATTCCAATACTACAATACAAGGATCTAATGTCACATTTTATGTCACTTTTACATCCTACAAAGAAAGAAAGTTTCATCTAGGGTGAACGACCATTTTTTAGCATCCATGTTTTACATCCTTATGCAACCCCTTTTGTGTCTTTCTACACCCCCTTTTGCATACCAATTATTTTTTCTTGTGTCCCATTTATATCATGTTTTGCATAATAGTGTCCCCTTTTGCATCTAAATGTGTCCATACAATTCATATGCACCCCCAAAATATCTTTCACATCTAATACTTGTTAAGAACTTTCAAACAAGCTATTGTGTGCCCAAATTTGAGCTTGTATGCAAAATTTATGGTCCATATAAGTTGAATATCGTTTTCCCAAATCAATGTATTGATTCTTGGAATTCTAAGTTGTAGTCCCTTGACCTTCTTGTCTTTACATTGTTGCAACAT
>JASDQU010504295.1:33519-51152 GCA_032191745.1 Picea mariana | reverse complement strand
AATCAATCAATCATTTGTCATCAATCAATCACTTGACATCAATCAATCAAACCATTGGCATCAATGACAACATGATCCAACATAAGCCACACCTCGGAGGATGGAGGAGGAACTCGGCCTCAATGGAAAACCCGCAGCAATGAATGAAAGGTGTGCCTAGCTCCAGGAAAACGCCCCCCAATCCTTCACATGTGCCAAGGAAAACCCCCTTTCTTCCCCAAAACTGAAGATGAAGTTCTTCTCCAATAGATCTCCTCGAAAATACAACGCCAATACCTGCAAATGAAAAGCCAGAGTGGCTTCTCCAATCTCCCGGCTAGGACAGATAGTTTCACTGCCAAATCCAAGGACCGAAATGGGCTTCCAGCTGAAACCCTCGTTTTCTCACCAAGCTCTTCTCCCAAAACTCTATTTTTCAAATGAATAGTCAATAATCCGCTTCCCAACCCTCGCTTGTCCTTTTATCCCTTTACTTTTCTTTTTCTCCATTAAAATATTCATTTAATTAATAAATGGAGAGAAATACCCTCAAAGAGGGGTTTAATATTAATAAACTCGCTTTTCCTAAGTTTTCACTTTATAATTTGAAAGCGACTTTACCAATATCATTTCCCTAACTCATCCATCTAATGGTTTACGGGAAACTGTATAAACCATCATGGTATCCCGACTGCAAATTCTCAGTTATCCTTAGTCTCCTCTGGATCCTTTTTGGATCACGCCTTCCCATTGAAAGCTTTTTGGACCACCAAAAGATTTCATTAATCAACAAATAAGTGAGGGAAGAGTTCCCTCACCTTGTCCTTCTCAATTCACTTTGTCTTGCTTGAATGTGTGCCCTTTAAGACCACTTGAAGATAATCAAAATCACCCTTTCGTGAAGTCCTCATCCTTATGTCAAATATGATATCTCCTTTCAACTCATCCAAGTACTCAGGAGAAAACGCATCAACTGAAGGTATTGAAACTTCATCACCCCGATCCATGATCATGGGAGGCTAAAAAAGTTTCAATTTTTCCACATTTACAACTGAGTAGATCTGCATATAAGGTAGAATATCTAGACGAAAAGCATTGGTACCATTTTTCTCCAAAATAGTGAAGGGTCCATATTAAATGAGCTTGAGTTTCTTGCCTTCACCCTTCAATCTCTCCTTGTTGATGTGAAGCCATACCTGGTCTCCAAGCTGAAATTGATGATCAACCCTGTGTTTATCATGCTGAGCTTTATATTGTGCTTGACTTTTCTCCAACTATTCCCTAGCTTCTTGATGTACCTGTTGGATCCTATGAATGAACTTGCGGGCTCTGCCTTCATTTATTTCTTCATTTGAATCGATATCTCTCCCATACATCAAGTCCAAAGGGACCTTAGGCAAATACCAAAAACATGTCTCAAAAGGTGAACACTGAGTGGAGGAATGTAAGGCTCAATTGTAATCATGTTGTACATAGGGTATCTGTTCATCCCATAACTTGGGATGCTTGTTGCAGTAGCCTCGAAGCAAAAGCACCACTATTCGATTAACAACCTGTCTTTGTTCGTCAGTCTATGGATGGAAAGATGTGCTCCTCTTCATCTTGGTGTCCATCATTCTCCAAAATCTTGTCCAAAAATCCCCAAGGAATCAAGTATCTTGATCCGAGATAATGGATATCGGTAACCCAAAGTGAACCCAAACATACAGAAAGAAGAAATTAGCATTCTGCTCAACAGTGATTTTATTTTTACATGGAATTAAGATACACATCTTGCTAAACCTATCCAATACAAAATACAAATAGTCATGACCCCTTTTCGACATTGGTAAACCCCCTACAAAATCCATGGAGATACTTTCCCATGGTACGGATGGAACAGGAAGTGGTGAGTATAGCCCCATTTTTCTATTACTGGGCTTACAAGTAGAACACATCACACAACCCTCTACATATCTAGTTACAATTTCTTTCATCTGAGGCCAGTAACAAAACCTCTGCAGATGAGCCATAGTTTTTCCTATCCCAAAATTCCCAGACACAAGAGAAGTGTGAGCTTCTCGTATTACATGGACTCGTTCACTTGTAGGAATACATAGATTTCCAATATGGTAGAGTAGTTTTCACTGCAGACAATAGTTCTCTACCTGTGCACCATGGGTTAGCTTCTCAAATACTTCTTTAAAATCTTCATCAATGACATATTGTTCCACATAGCTATCATGATATAAAGAATCATTCTTCAAAATAATAGAAGCAACAATAGGAGTTCTAGAAAGCATATCAACTACCTTGTTACTTGTACCCTTTTTGTATTTGATTACCAAATGAAATTTTTGAAGAAAACCCATCCATTTGTAATGTTGAGATTGTTGTAGCTTGGTTTGTGCTTCGAGATACTGTAAGGGTTGATGATATGTATGTATGATTGTTTCCTTTCCTAACAAGTAGTGCTTCCATTTATTTACTCTTTGAACTAATGCATACAACTCTTTATCATACGTAGGATAGTTAATGATAGCTTGGTTAAAAGTTTCAGAGTGGTAACAGATAGGCTTATGATATTACATCAATACTGCACCCTTGGCATACCCACTAGCATCTGTCTCGATCTCGAAAGTCTATTGAAGACTCGATAGTGCTAATACGGGTTCGATACTGATATTTTCCTTCAAAGTGTTGAAAGCTTTTTGTTGCTTTCCTCCCCATTGAAAAATGTTCTTCACACTGGTTAAGGCATGCAAAGAAGATGCAATAAAAGAGAAGTTTGAAATGAATCTCCTCCAATACTAGACTGCACCTAAGAAGCTTCGTACTTCGGTTACACTTTTGGGCTCAGGCCAATTTACAATCACATCAATATTAGAAGGATCAATTTTCAATTGTCCTCCTCCTACAATATGACCTAAGTATACAAGTGCAATGTTACCAAACTCACATTTGGACAATTTTACATACAACTTTTCCCTTTGCAAATTATCCAATACTTGATTCACATGCCTTACATGTTCATCCCAAGTCCCACTAAATATAAGAATGTCATCTAAATATACAATCACAAAATCATCTAGAAATGGCATGAATACATCATTCATCACACGCATGAAGGTTGTCGGAGAATTACAAAGCCCAAATGACATAAATAACAACTCAAACAATCCTTGTTTGGTTTTAAAGGCATTTTTCCATGCATCTTATTCTACAACCCTGATCTGATGGTATCCACTGCGCAAATCCAACTTAGTGAAATAAACAACATTCTTTAATTGATCAAGTAAATCATCTATACGAGGAAGGGGGTATCAATTTTTCACTGTGATTTTATTTAAGGATCGGTAATCGACACACATTCGCCATGTGTCATCCTTCTTTGGCACCATCACAATCGGAGAACCACAAGGAGATGAGTTGGTCCTGATGACCCCTTGATCCAATAAGCCTTGTACTTGATTTTTTATCTTTTTCATCTCTACAACTGACATCATGTACATGCCCACATTAAGAAGAGGAGAATCCTGTTGAAGATGTATTTCATGTTGGATTTCCCTCTTAGGAGGTAATCCATATGGTTCCTAGAAAATATCATCATACTTACAAACAATATCAATTAATTCTTTCTTATGAGAAGGATCACATCCTTGGAAAGTGTCGGATGTTCCGACATCCTTTTCCCTTACGACCGTGAGTACATATATCTTATTAGTGTTTATGAGTCTCTTCATTTGTCCTGCACTAACAAGTGTTGTGTTTACCCTCATGTTGTGGGATCTAACAATATATTCCACTCCCCCTTTAGTAAGGTGATATTTGTTCTCATGGAGAAAGAAGACTTTTTTTCTATCATAAAGATAAGGACTCCCCAACACTATGCCACATATATCAAGTGATACAACATCCAAATCCACTTCGTCAATCAACTTTGAAGCAATAGAAAATCAACTTTGAACACTTATTGGTGACATTAATTTTTGCTTTATCACATACCCAATCAAGAGGATAATGATTTGGATGTGGTTTAGTTTCAAGACCCATCTTTTTGACAAGTGCTTTAGATATCAAGTTTACTTGGGAACCCAAATCAAATAATGTATCTATCTTAGTGTGCTTAGATACAACTCTTATATGAAATAATTCATTCCTCTTTCTTTCATCATCATGAGATTCATTATTGGAATTTGAATTAGCATGAAGGGAATATTTATCTTGTACTCCAACCGATGTGATCTTTCCTTCATCTCTTGAATCTGAACCAAGATCTTGTTGCACTGTAGCAATGGTCTTTGTCTTCCCCTTTCCATCGAACTGTTTCGGTCTCTTCTCTGGATGTAGTTTCCAACAATGTTCATCATCGTGACCACTCTTCTTGCAATGAGTGCAAGATGGATTTCCTTCTTCTCTCTTTATAGTGACGGTCTTTTTTTCCTTCCTTTTAAACTTCTTAAACTACTTATGTGGGATATTAGAAGGTTTCTTTGTGGGATATTCTTGAACATGCTTTCCCCTATTCTCAAGGTGAGTGTCTTGCACACAAACTTCATCAAGACTGGTAGGGTCAAATAATACTAAAGTATGACGAATATAACTGTGAAGTGTGCCAATATACTTCATTAAAGTTTCATAAGAATCCAAAGGAATGTTTAATGCAAGATCTTTCTTCCTAAATTCTTCTGTGAAACTTTGTACAGTTTGACCCTTACTTTGTCTTAAGGTTTTCCATTCCATCATTGCTTTATGTAAATAACCCAATGGATAAAATTGCTTCCTTATCACTGATTTAAATTCTGACCATGAGGAAAGAATACTACCACACTTACTTATCTCTTGAAGTTTTTTCTCCCACCATACGAGAGTGGTGCCTTCCAACCGAAGAAAAGCCAATTGCAATTTAACTTCCTCTTCATCAATCTATTGAAAACGAAAATATACTTCAACTTGTCGGATCCAATTATCTAGCTTTTCAGAATTAACATCTCCATTAAACATAGATAAAGCAAATTTTACATCAAGCTTTAATAATGGTTTCTTAAAAGAAATTTTATGGCTAGAATTATGAGACTGATGAGAATGCTCAGAGGAAGAAAAGATAGAACTTGATGGTGAAGATGGAGGCTTGGGAGGGTCTCCTCCATCCCCTTGATTCACTGAAGCATTATCATCTGCTTGTGCTTCATTTTTCTTCCCTTTCTTCTTCATCCTCTTCTCATAGTCTCTATACACTTGTTCGACCATTTCTAACATGTGATAAAAGACCATATGGATTTTTTTCTCCTATTCATCACGCTTGTCCTCTTTGGCCATTTTCTTCCTTCAGGATGCACGACCAACTTCGGGATTGAAATTATTAAGAGTTCCTTGACATTGCTTATGCTTGGCCCTAGTAAGCATTCACACTCAACAATTCAAGTCAAAGATGACTGCTTTGATACCAACATGATCTAGGATCTTTTCATCGATGAGACTTATTAAACAATTGTATTAAATGAGCATAAATTGAAGTGCACCATAAAGAAGGAATAACTCAATAATGAAGAGACATAAGCATCAGATATGAACACAAAACAATTGATAACGGAGTTTGTCCATGGTGGACTACGTCATCGGGTCCTGCTCTCAAATGGGTAGGTCTTTTTATTAACTCAACAAAATAATTTGGCAAAATACATTCAGATCAGAAAAAAAACAACACCATTGAATTCGTCGCATTGAATTACCCAAAACCGATTATCTCCATGCCTTAATCTGAGTCTGGCACTTTCAGGCCCTTGAGAAAATTTGTCTCGATTTTCGTGCCTGGACGTGAAATTGATTCATTGGAAAAAATTTCAAAAATTGTTCCTTGTCCGTACGACTAATCCTTGTTCTGCACCTCGGAACTTTGGCAGACTTGGCTTCTTAAGTAATAATGAAAGGTGGATGTACCAACATAGTCGTTAGGCTAGTTGGTTGGCGGAGTTATATTAAAAGCATAGTAGTTGGGGGAGGTCCCGGGGTCAAATCCATGGGCCTCCCCTTTTGGCACTTTGTTACAACAAACCCCAAGTTGGTGGTGACTTTTACATATGGCGGAGAGGTAGTGCTTGGGCCAGATATGGCAGAGCTTTAATCTTGGCAGATCATTGCTAGTTTGGCGGACTGGCTGTATTTGGCAGATCTTGCCACTATTTTGGTAGATTGTATTTATTATATATATATATATATATTAGAAATTTGTTTGTTATCCCTCATTGGGAATTTCCCTACTGCCACATGGCAGCCCATGACTGGGCCACATGGTGACCACTCATTGGCCCACATCACATTCTTGCACAGTCACTACCACATCATCTCTGCCTGGTCAACTTGCCATGTCACCGAACAAGTGGTTGTACATATTGTCGTGTGGCACATTTTCATTGGTCCACAGATTTTCCTGAAAATTCCAAAAATGGCTGACACGTGGCAGCCTATGGTGCTGCCACATCACCATGATAACATCAGCATGACACTTGTCACCCTTTGTGTGTGCCATGTATATTGTACAGATGATGACATCATCGATATTGGTATTGACATCAGCAGTACGGATGTTGACTCATCCCTGTTGACTGGGATAGGTTGACCAAAACGTTGACCGCGAATATCTTTTGATCCGTAACTCTGTTTGACAAGACATTTACGTCGTTGGAAAGCTTGTGACACACTCTTCACGATAATTCCAATTTCACTAAGTTTTGAGGACTTTGATTTTTTTTCTCTTTCTCTATCTACTGAGGCCATTATGAGCTTCTCGAGTTAGTTCTGTGAATTCTGAGATATCCTTAGTCTCCTCTAGATCCTTTTTGGATCAACATGAGTGAGAATGGGATGCATATACTTCACAAAATAAATTCCTTGCCATATATTAAACAAATTGTTTTGTATTTCTATGAGTATTGTGTTTATGGAAAACAAAAGAGAGTCAGATTTCTCAGAACCGGAAAAGAAAAGAAGAGTGAAAGGTTAGAGCTTGTGCATATAGATGTGTGGGGACCAACTTAGGTATCATCTCTTATTAGTTCTTGTTATTATGTTACTTTTATTGATGGTGCAACTAGAAAAAATTGGGTTTATTGCATTCGACAAAAATCTAATGTTTTTGATACTTTTAAGAAATGGAAAGCTTTGGTTGAGAATGAGACAGGAAAAGGGTTGAAGTGTCTCAGATCAAAAAATGGAGGTGAATATTGTAGCAAGGAGTTTGATGATTAATTTTCATACCATGGAATTTGTATAGAGAAGACAGCTCCAAGAACACCACAAGAAAATGGTGTGTCAGAAAGAATGAACAGGACAATCATGGAGCATGCAAGGAGTATGAGATTTCATGTTGGGTTTCCCTTAGAGTTCTAGGAAGATGTTGTAGATACTGTTGTTTAATTAATAAACATAAGACCTTCAATCTTTTTGGATGGTGAAATTCCATAGTAGGAATGGACATGTAAAAAGGTAAACTATTATTTTTTGAAGACTTTCAATTGTGAATCATTTGTCCATATTGGATACAGTGTTAATGATTTTGATTATCACTTATGGGATTATGGAAATCACAAAATCATTAGGATTAGATATTTCATATTCAATGAGAAGGTCATGTACAAAGATCAACTACATGAAAAGAAATAGGAAAAAGAAAAACCATAATACACAGCGCTTGATGAGATCACTAAAAATGAAATTCCAAAGGTACCAGAAAATCAAAATGTACAACAACAAGAGAAACAGGTACCTCAAACTCCTTCAAGTGTTTTATAAGATATACCAGGTTAATTATACCCCATGAACGATACTCTCCTTCATTGTATTATTTATTGTTGACTGATTCTAGTGAACTAGAATGTTATGAAGAGGCAATGCAGGTAGACACTAAAAAGAAGTGGGAGCAAGGCATCAAAGAGGAAATGGATTCCTTGGTAAATAAATAGACTTGGGATTTAGTTTAGTTTCATGTAGGAAAAAGAGCATTGCAAAATGAATGGGTTTACAAGTTGAAGGAAGAAGATGAAGGCAAAAAGCGGTACAAGGCTAGACTTGTTGTAAAGGGGTTTGCACAAAAGAAAGGTATAGATTTTGATCAAATATTTTCTCATGTTGTTAAAATGACTTCAACTAGGAATATTTTAAGTATTGTAGTAGTATAAGATTTACATCTTGAACAGTTAGATGTAAAAGCAATTTTTTCTCCATGGGGATTTGGAGGAAGAGATTTATATGCAACAACCACAGGGGTATGAGGTCAAAGGGAAGGAGAATTTGGTATGCAGGTTGAAGAAGTTCGTGTATGGACTAAAGAAATCTCCAAGGCAGTGATATTTGAAGTTTGACAGGTTTATGACAGAACAAGGTTATAGTAGATGTTATTCTTATCATTGTGTTTATTTTAAGAAACTAGAAAATGGAAGCTATATTATCTTGTTATTGTATGTAGATGACATGATTTTTGCAGGGTATAATATGCAGGATATAAATGTGCTCAATAAGAAATTAATTAATTCATTTGCGATGAAGGATTTGGGTTCTTCAAAGAAAATCCTTGGTATGAGAATAACATGAGATAGGAAAAATCTCAATTTGGCATTGTCTCAAGGTGAGTACATAGAGGTGGTGTTGGAGAGATTTAGAATTCATAATGCAAAACGAGTTAGTACACCTTTTACCATCCATTTCAAATTATCCAAATAAATGTGTCCCAAGACATAGGAGGAGATAGAATACATGTCCAAGGTCCATGTATGTGATGGTTTGCACAAGACCATATATTGCACATGCAGTGGGAGTTGTGAGTAGGTATATGAAAATCCAGGTAAAGAACATTGGGAGGTAGTAAAGTGGATTCTCAGGTATTTGAAAGGTATTTCTACTCATGCATTATGTTTTTTAGGTTCAGACATTGTTCTACAGGGATATGTTAATTCAAATATGGCAGGTGATAAAGATAGTAGGAGGAGCACCACAAGGTATGTTCTTTACTGTAGGTGGAACAACAATAATTTTGATTTTGAAACTGAAAAAAGGTTGTTTCACTTTCAGCAACAAAGCCAAAGTATGTTGTTGCTACAGAGGCTAGTAAAGAAATGATTTGGTTATGGAGGTTTATGGAGGAATTGGGAAAGAAGTAGGAGAATAGCAGGTTGTATTGTGACAGTGATAGTGCCATTCATCTTGCAAAGAACTTAGCCTTCCATTCAAGGACTAAGAATATACAACTCAAGTACCATTTCATATGATCCATCTTGGAAGATGGACATTTGAAGCTGGAAAAGATACATACTAGCTAGAATCCTGCAGACATGTTAACAAAGGGAGTAATTGGGGAGAAATTGAGTTCCTTCTCAGTTTCAGTTGGTCTTCAAGCATGAAGGTGAATATGAGAAATTTTCCAAGTCTAAGGTGGATTATAGTCCAGCATGTACAACAGAAGTGGATTTTTTATGATCAGTCTCCAAGTGGGAGATTGTTGGTTGTGGAGTCTGATTATCTTCATGTTTCATAGGTCTTTGTTTTTAGCCATGTTTATACCCCATGAATACTGTACACCCTGGAATACTATACACCCATCCACACGAGGGTGTTGCAGGGGAAGCTTTCCCACCCTTCAGGGTCTGGGGGCAAGCGGGCCCCCGGAGGGAGTTCGGGGGTGAAGCCCCTAAAGGAAAAATTGTCTTGTAAATGTATATTGTAATTTCATTGTAAATATAGATTGTTCATTATAAAGTCGCAAATCTGATGGTAGAAGTTATGTTAGGGTTCTTTTCCCTAGAAGGCAACCACCATTTATGAGGTAAATGTATTGTGGCTATGTATCATTGTGAATATTGTATTGTGAGAGAGGATACCATGAGAGAAAAAAGAGGAAGTTACAATGGGTGTGTTTTAGGTTGTATCCTTTCATTTGTTGGATAATAAAAAGGAAGGACCTAGAAATTTCTCAAGTGGACGTAGCCCACACTGGGAAAACCATGTATATCTGTGTCTCTATTGTATTGTGTATATTTTGTGTTTTATTTCCACATTTGTCTTATTTTATTTCTCTGCGATCCTATTTTTCCAACATTATATACTGCAAGGAATTTATGCATCGGGAATGATGAAAATGTAAGATGATTACACATTTCTCTAGTGTCACTTCATTTCCAGCAAGCGTCTATAGCCCCAAAAGAGTCACCCAAGTTTCACAGGCCTTTCTCCACTTCCAATGAGCATGCATAGCCATGGAAGAGATACTTTCATGTCCCACATGAGTTGCAATGCCTTTCTCCAAGCCTTTACCTTTATAAAATAATTATCTCTTGATTTCTAGAGAAAGGTGGATGAGAGGATTCTAGTTTTCCTTGAAGGAATGCAAGATGACACCTGTGATTGTGAGATCTACCAGTCTAATCATAGATAAGCTACATTCCTATGCAGAATTCCTTGAGTACCACAGATGCTTCTCAAATGTTGGAAATAACCTATTAATTTCACATCAAGTACAAATCTTGCTCTCGAGTGTGACCATTTTCTCATGCTCACCAAGAATAAGAATGAAAATGCTCATCCGTCACTTAAATCATGTTCCTATGTGAATTCCAACCTTGAGCTATTAACAGTGATGATATTTGAGACCATATAAAAATTCATGTCCAAAACTTAAAAGCAAATTTTTGGGCTTCTAGGTTCTAGTATGCCACACTTATGCTCATGGTTAAGATCTGTGACACCAAATTTTTCTAATAAATTTGAGTAAGAAAATGCCTTGATAGAGAGAATTCTAGCCAAAATAAAAAAGCATGAAAGTGAAAAATGCATAGGGGAAAAAGAAAGACACAAAATCAAAAAGGAAAAGTGAACTAAAAGATTAGAAAAAGGGGAGGATTGAATCCTTTTATTTATGTATAGTGTAGCTGCTTGGAAAGGCTAGTTGAAGTAGTGTTTCATAAATTTTCCATTGATGGGGAGGAGATCCACATCTCATTCTAGGTTCTACAATTTATACATGTCTATACCAATATCTTCCTTAATCATAAAAGGACCCAACCACAATTGTTGAAATTTGGAATGTTTCCCTTTATCTTCATGTGTCTTGTCCCATTTTAGTACCATATCACCAATCTGGAAATCCTTTTCGCCAACATATTTCTTATCAAACCAATGTTTTATGGTCTGTTGATGAGAATCAAACTTTGTGTTAGATTTGGCTCTATATTCTTCTAGTTTGATCAAGGTATTTATCCTTTTTTGGATGACAGGGAAGCTTCTCCCATGTGATTGTTGTGTGAGTTGGAGGAAAGGTAGGAAGATGTTAGGGGGAAGGATGGATTCTTTCCCGTAAATGAGAAAGTATGGAGAGGTTCCTATGGAGGATTTTGGAGTGACCTTGTCTTCCCATAGGAAATTAGGTAGAGCATTATGTCAGTTTCTATGTTGATCTACTACGATTCACTTCAGGATACAAATTGTTTTTTTTATTGGTGGACTTAACTAAGCCATTTCCGTAGGGGTAACAGTTAGTTGCATATATTAGAATTATTCATTTCTCTAAAGAAAAATCAGTCAATTCCAAAGATGAGAAATACATAGCATTTTCAAAAACAAGGGTAGTGGGTACTGCAAACTTGGTGATGATGTGTTGTTCCAAAAAATTAACTACTGCTTCTTCATTTACCTTTGTTAGCAGTACAACGTTTTTCCATCATGTGAAATAATTAGTGGTCGTGAAGATGTACCTATGTTGTTTATATCGGTGAGGGTTGATTTCTCCAATGATGTATAAAATCCATTGTTCGAATGGTTCTTCAACAACTACAAGTTGGAGAGGAACAATAGACCTACTCTCTCTTCCGACAAATTTTTTGCAAATATCACATCTCTAGGAGTAAGTGTGTGCATATTTAAATACCGAAGGAAAATAGTATTCTTATCTCGAGATTTTTTGTTTGTAGTCTCTCCTATGAAGTGTCCTCCAGTTGGTCCTTCATGAAGTTATTTGAGGAAATTTTCAACATCTTGTTTCTCCAAGCATCTAAGGAGAACTCCATCATAGTTTCTTCTGAAAAAAATTCCATTGACAAGATGATAATGCAAAGATTTGAACCTGAGAGATATTTTCTACCTTAGGTGCAGGGGTTATTGCTATGGAAAATTTAACCTTTTTCAAAAGATTCCTTATTGACCGAAATCCACTTGAACTATGTGTCTTTCTTGATCATATGTTGAATAGGTTTGGCAATTTCTGCAAAGTTAGACACAAATCTCCGCACAAAATTGATTTTTCCAAAAAATGACCGCATTGGTTTATTGTTGTTGGGAAAAGGAATATGCATAATGGCTTTACTACATTCTTGATCAATAGAGATCCCATATTTAGAGATGATATGCCCCAAAAACTTTCCTTCTGAAATGTCAAAGACACTTTTCTTCGAATTTAGAGAGATACCATACTTCCTACATCTTTCAAAAATATGGTTTAGATGGTGTGGGTGATAAATTATTTTCTTAGAATACATTGTGACATCATCAATATAGATCGCCACACTTTAACTGATTGTTCCTTTGAAATCTATGTCCATTTCCCTTTGGAAGGTTTCCCTTGCATTGATCAATCCAAAGGGCATCCTTCGATATGTGAATGTTCCTCACTTAGTTATGAAAGTAGTCTTTAATTGGTCGAGTACCACTACGAGAACCTAATTGTATCCATAGAAATTGTCTAATAGAGAAAACATATGCAAAACAAATACAATATGGAGTATCTATTCCATTGGGGGAACATAATAATTATCTTTTTCAGAGGCTCAGTTCATATTTTTTAATTCTAGGCTCAACCCGATTTCCCTAGATTTCTTCCTTACTGGTACAAGATTAGATACTCATGTCGAATGCAAAACTTTAAATATAATCTGGGCATCTAGCAACTTCTTCAACTCCTTTTGGATCGTGGGTTCAAGAGTAGGATTTTTTTTTTTCTAAACTTTTGCTGAAAATGTTTGACACCATATTTTATGAGAATAATGTGTTGTATGATACAAATGGAATTTGTTTTCAAGTCATTTCATAAGTCCATGCAAATACATCCGAATATTTCTTGAATAGCTACATGAAAGTGTGTTTCTCTGCCTCTAAACAAAAAGTGTATAACTTGATGAAATTTTGTTGTTCTAGAGTGCATATATTTACCAAGGAAAGCATCAAGTCGAGTTGTTTGTCTTGGTATTTGTTGTCGTTCTGAATCTGGACTGCAATTTTAAAAGATTCTCAAGTGACAATACATTTCTTGGGAGGCATTTTCTCTTGATCTTGTTTGCATCATCTCGATATTCATGTAGATTATGATGATGTACTTCATTGTCTATCACATAATATTTGAACAAGTATGCACTAGTGAGGAAGTTTATTAATTGAGATTCCTCATTGAACAATCTCTACTTGGTGACATTGTTAGGTATAGAGGCCATGGAAATCAATTCAACATTGAAGCTATTACTCAAAGGAGTGAATCTAGATGTTGCATTGACTAGAGTATCAACAATAGCGTTATAAGAATGAGGAATAGAAGTAACATTAAAAGAATCGAAATGATTTATAATATTCCATACCTCTTTATGGTATCTCTTAATGTGAGGGGGCATGTAGTGCATATAATTATTTACATGTCTGACAATGATTGTTGAGTCACCAAAAACCATTAGACATCTTACCTTGAGATCAATATCCTCTTTCAAACATTGAACCAAGGCCTCGTATTCAACCATGTTGTTGGTACATTCTAGGTGGCATGATATCAATTTTTTGTGTCTTTTAGGATCTATCAATATGCAACCTTCCCTAGCTCCCTCTTGTGATATAGAGCCATAAAAAAACAATGTCCAAATTTTCGTCCCTACAATTGATTTAGTAAGACAAAAAATATATTTCTACTATTTTACAATCATTTACACCAGTCCAAGTGCAATGAGGAAGTTCAGAATATTCATCTACTTGAAATGAAGATGGTTGTGTTGTATAACAACCATGGTCAGCTTTTAAAAAACAATTCCCCAAAGTTGTGTGAGCAAGACTGAAGGGTTCTTTTTTTACCTTCGAGCTTGGTTACCATGTGCTTCATATGAGATTCATTAGTGACTCTGATTTAGTTCGTCCTCCCCTTGTATGGCATCCATAAATGAGTCCAATATATAGATAATTAACCTTGTAGTTTCACACACCAGTTCCTTCTCAACAAGAAACCATAAGCTTCTAAAATATCTACTACAATTATATCAATCAATTGAACTCTGGGATCATAATTTAATCTAATCATGACATCTTTAAGCTATCCCATTACTTTAACATATGATTGGTCTAATTGGATTATTCTATCATTGCTTCTCTTATGGACAACATTTATTTTCTAGCTTATTGAATATGGCATAACATTAGAAGAAGCATCAGAGTCCGCCAAGCAATTGTACACATTGAAGTTGAATATTTCGAATGTGAGGAGGAAGGGAGGGACTTGGGATTTGGAATGTGATCCTATACTAGCAACATTTACTATGGATTTTGCTCTGGTTTTATCTTCCATCTTAGCTTCAGTGGATTTTGAATTGTTGTATGCTACAACAATCATTTTTTGCTAAGAGGGTGTGGATTTGAACGTATCGAGAATGAGATCCCTCTATTGAGGAAGGGAACATATGTCGAAAAATGAGATGTTTTCTTTTGTTTTCTTCAGATCTTTAATGAAATTGTAATCTAAAGAGTGACTTACATAGTTTTTAGGAGTTTTGTTTAGATGTGAGGTGTTGGAGGTAGTGCTAGCATGTGAAGGGTTACTTTGTTTCTATGTAGTTGTTGGGGGGGTTATCTTTCTAGGAGTAGTGACAGTTTTATAAGGTATAGGAGTGTTGGCCATGCCCCTTTACTGTGTAATTTATAATATTTTGGAGAAGGCTTCATAGTTTGTGTATCACCTACAAAAATTTCTTCTAACTTTTCATCATCACAATCTAAACTCTAGTCCCACAAGAACATGGAAGATTATTTGGTAGTATCCTTTTCCTCACTTGCTTCCTCGTTTTTTATTTCTTGGGTTTGTTTGTTAGCATCAAATTACTTGTCTAATAATTGTTTAATGACCAAGGTCGTGGAATTAATCCACCAAGGGAAATTATTCTCAGAATGATTCATCTAGTGATAAGAACATAAATTGTCCATACCAAAATCATCGATATTTAAAGTGAGCCTAGGAGTTTCTGGTGGTTTAAGTGTATTATCCATCTTTTTAAATAAAGAGCGTAAATATTTCTTCTTATAGGACCCTTCACCATCACTCTTCTTAAGATTCACCACTCTGTTGGACAACTTCTTGACCAATTTGACTACACTATATAGGTCCTTGAGTTCCTTTTCAAGAGATTTGGTTAGGAGTAAAGGTGTCTTTCCATCTGATTTGCTTTCCTCATTTTTTGGGTGGCTATCTAGAGAAAGCATTTATTTTTCAACTTCCTTGGCTTCTTCAAAGTTCTATGTTAAAGTTATCGTTCTAGCTCTTTTGAAAAACATGCCTATGGAAGGGTGCAACATTGAGGTATAGTATTGTACTATTAATGCTTCCACAAGGGTTATAGTGACAACTAGTAGGATTGATCTTAGGCCTAGGCCAAATCAATCGTATGAGTTATTGATTCCCATGGTTAAAAAAAATTGTTTCAACACCTTTATTTAAATTATATTGATTATTAATCAAAATCAAAGTTTATATAATATTTTAATTATTTTTAATTGATGAAGATGATGATGATTAACATATATTAAAATTAAATTTGTTTATTAGGTTAAGATAAGGAATTACTTGATTTGCTATAAAAATTTATTCATGTGCTCAAAAAACTTTAATAAAAGCATTCCTAATCACCATAGTTTTGATAAGTTAAATTGTTAGGAACGTCGATATTGTGATCTAGTGTGAGTGTACATGGGATGTTCTAAGAGAAAGTGTTTTTCATCTTCATCCCTCTTAGTGTCACAATGATGACAAATTGTTTCAACTCATGACGTTTTAGAAATTGTCCAATGTCTTGTTTCAATATGGAGCTCGTGATAGTTTGTTCTTATCTTAGCATTGCTGATTTTATTCTTTATGCTAGTCAAAACAAAAAGATACTTGTAATATTCAAGATTAGGGTTGATCGCCTCCTTATAGTATATTAATTTTGTTTTATCCTCTAATTCTTTATCTCAGCACAATTTCTCCTTAAATTTAGATGTAATAATATTTTTAATATTACCGTTATTTTGCAAAGTGGCCTCTTTCTTTATTCTCCAATTATTTAGCCAAGACTTGTCATCTTTATGTCAACCCCACTTGAGCCACATGTGGTTTTGAATGGATTTTGAAGCAATCTCAAGAAGCCTCTTGTCTTCCATGTTTATCTTCTTCTTGTACATTAGGTACCTAGTCATACTCATGCTTTCAATGAGGAAAAACTTGCTTTTATGAGGACAAAATAAGGTTTTATTTTGAGATTATAAGTTATAAAACACTTTTGGATTTGTTTTATCTTTCTCCGTGATTCTCTAATGCTACAACTCTAAACTTTACAACCATATATGATAATAACACTAACAAGAATCTCAAAGTAAACTTTTTTCTTATCATATAGCTAAAGATCCACTTATTTATAATTGTTTTTAAACCTATAATAAGTTTTTCACTCATCATTTATCATTTTCTCAATACTATAGTTCCAATTAAACTTATAATGAAGATTGATTCCAAAATATTTATATGAAATCACTTACTAAAAATAATTTTCTTTAATTAATATAATTAAATTAATCAATAAATAAATCTCTTAAAAATCAATTTAATTTATCTAATTATATTAATTTTTCTCCTTAAAAATATTTATTTAAGTTTTTTTATTTGTTTAAAATTTTTAGGATTTGAAAATAATATTTATTTTTTAAATATAATTTATTAAAAACATTTATTCATTCAATATTATTTATTTTTGAAATTTCAAAAATAATAATTAATATGTTTCGTTATCACACATTTTAATATCTTATATTTGTCTAATATTTTCAATACAACAAACTTAGTTATAAACTTTTGGACAAATCTTATGTTTCTATCTATAAATCATTTATCTGTTATAGAATTTTGGACAAATCCTCATGTTTCTATCTATAAATCATTTATCTCGAGAAATAGTTGAACAAACTAAGCACATGGTCCATACTAGTGAGGATTATTAAATGGTAAAATAATTATGACCTTTGCTTTATCTGTATATTAAAGGAGAAGTTTGTAGGTAAATGCATATTAAACGGTAAGATAACTAGCACAGTCGACTCGCGGTTGGAGAACGCTGAAAGGTATCGGCCACTGAAACGCCGCCATGCTAGTTGAAACGACGACCAGCTTCCACTGCGTCCAGCTACCACTGTCGTAGCTACCACTGCGTCTAGCTACAAACGCTTAATCTCAAGGAATGTGGCAATGCAAAGTTTTATACATATTAATTTTTCTTAATCAGTTAACCTGTCAATCAATGGTTAGAGAAGTAATTTCTTAATCATATTAAGTAAATGTGAAAAAGTAAACAAGGTAACGGAAGTATTCAGAAATGCAAGGAAGTTATGAGCATTAAATTTCATCCATTGATTAGAGAGTA